>JAVQJX010045509.1:0-14355 GCA_036025115.1 Ambassis agassizii
ATTCTAAAAGAAAAGTAAAATATTGCAATTAAGATCTTTCTGTGTTAACAAATGGACAAATGATTTTGAGCCTAAAATCTGGCTGATTGAGGTAAGCCCTCTCTTCCTCTGCCACCGAACAGACGTTCATGATTAGCTGATTTCACTCAGGCACAGCTTACAAACTGAACATGACTTCCTTCCTAATACCCAAAATCTAAAATATCATGGGATGATTCTGAAATATCTGACAGGGAATGCTGACATCTTCTTCATCACCATCAGCCATGTCAGTTTAATTTGAGGATTTCAATCGTCCGCCTTTCTAGGCTCAGCATGTTGGTTCCAACACAGCTCAACTGGTGTGCTTTGAACCAGGCAGTCACTGGTGATACGTTCCCGATGCCTTTTACTTTTCTGATAAATGAAAATGGCAGAAAAATTGTCTAGGAAAAGCAATTCCTCAGGCGTCACAGCAATTCCTGCCCTCATTTTTCACATCAATTGAGGAAGAAAAGAGGGAGTTGACTTGTTTTTTTTCTGCATTGAGAGATGCAGAGATCTCCCACCAGACTTTTGTATGAAGCTAACCTTTCTCCATATCATCTGCTTATATGCAAAAATCTGTCATCACATTATAAACTTCCTTAGGAACGTGTGTTAAGTTGAGAGACAGAATAATGAAGAGTTGTCTATGTTACTTCTGTTTTGTAAAACAGACTCATCCTTCTGGTTCAGTCTCTATGATTTGTCTGTGTGTTGGAGGTTAAGAGTACTTTGCATGAAGATTAAGTGTGCGCTGTGACAGCTCTGCCCCTTAAAGAAGACCGATGGGTTGATTTTATAGACACCTGACCTTTGGGCCCAGAATGAGAAAAAGTTTGCTGCTCAGTGAGCAACACTCAGCAGTGTCTGGATGTCTAAACCCAACCATCATTCAAGGGCTTGTTTTAATGTGTTAAAAATCAAAGAGAGAAGTGGTGCAAAATTCTGAGATCTTAGTATGTTTAATGCTGTTAGGACCAATCGGCTCCAGGGTTGAAATGTGCTTTAATAATTACGTGGTAGTTAATTGATTATTCCCAAGCAGAAACTCAGAGGTCACAGTCAGTTACACAACAGCATGACTTAAGCTATTGAATGTTTTACTCAAGGACAGCCGAGGAAGGAGCTTGTCATTTTAACTGCAGGAAAAGCCTGGTAATGATGCTGAGTCCTTCCCTCTTTATCCCCTCTTCTTTCAGTTGGGGATTTCATGTTTACATAAATATGAAATGCTGTTTTTTTTTTCTTTGCACATGTACACAAACCAACCATTTCAAAGTATTTAAATTGCAAAAGTATGCCGGAGAGGATTTGGATGTATCCTTGCAGCAGATCTTTACCCAGGACTCATATGATCATGTACATGCTGTGCTGCTGCAACTTTATTTTAGTTTAATTTTAAGTGCTTCGTGACCACTGTGGCTGTCACAGCAAATTTGTTTGGTGTAAGCCATTAGAGCGTAGTTGGTACTGGTTGTGTTTAACCTTAATATTGGCAGTTAAAATGTGAGGGGAAAAAATAATTTCACTGGCAAGTGATTAAAAAATATTTGACTATTTCTTGGGATGAGACTGGGCTTTTAGCAAATTCAAATGGAGGTGGAGCACATTGACCCGTTCCTTGTTAGTTTTGGACATTTAGTCAGATGAATGCATAAATGACATCAATGGGAGCAAAGCCAGTTTTTACACTGGAGCTGATGAAACAGTTGAGCATTTTGATGTCAAGATCTGTAAGGATTGTCTCACTTTTGAGCTGTCCTCTAGTGGCCATTTGTGTAACTGCAGTTTTTGACACATGCCCTTATTTTTGGAGTCCAGGACTATGAGTGAACTATTTATGTAGATGACACACAAATGCTGCATGTTGAGAACTTTTCCTAAAAGGTGTTCCTATTGGTTTTCTCTTTTGCATTGGCTCATAACTGCTAGGGGAGAGTGAGCTACAAACTAATTATCTTGATGAACCAGGATCTTAGCATGAGTTCAAGTGTGTGCACATTTTCATTACATTTGTTACAATTTTGTCCTCCACTTAGATTGCAACTTGGCATCTGCACGTTAAACGGCACATTGGCAGCAAAGACACTTAAAATATTGTTGTTGGTTTACAATTGAAAAAAAAACCCAATTGTTTAGATCACATAATGAACGACTGACTATTTAAATATAAACCAGCAACATAATGATGTAAATAATCTAAATAAACTGAAAATAAACTGGCTATGAACGTTGCACTAATCTGCAGCTCTATGTGATTACTATAGGGGATATAGTATGTCAATATCTGCATATAAGATGAACAAAGGTGGTGATGTAGGCTACACACTGAGATAAGGCTTCCTCTGACAAAAAGAATTCCCCACACAAATGAACAATTCATTCAACTTGGAGGAAGTAAAAACAGGTTTCACATTGAAAAAAAAATATTTTTAAAACATTGCTTTGGGAATAAATTTAGCAGACATGTAATGTTCTCATTGTGTACGCTTATATTAAGCACACTAAACTGTATCATCAGTGAAGTTTCTTTTTCTTGGGGAGCCCATCGTCGCATCGTCGCTATTGTGTGCGCTCATGGAATGTATTAAACAGGAGCGCGCTCTGACTTACATTGAATATAAGATGACAAAACCGTAAAACATCTTCAGAAAGGGTGTGTTGCGGATTATAGATGGATGCATTAAGGCTGTAAACGTGTCTACTGAGAGACGCGATAGGTGTGACGGTGAATACTCGAAACCTGCTGCTGCGCCTTTTTAAAAACTCTTCAAATGAATCGGGCGTCTAAGGAAAACAAGCAAATAGAGGGGATGCTGCTGACCCTCCACTTTGACAGAGACGAGCCCTCCTCCTCCTCATCTCTCTCCCTCCGCCTCAGCCCTCTCCTTCACTCTCTCTCTTTCTGTCCTACTCATAAATCTATTGGTTGTGGTCTTGCCTTCTCTATCCAGCGCTTTGCTGCTCAGACTGCAGTTGTATTTGGGGGAAGTTGGCGGCTCACATCGATAGGCTTTCCCTCTCTCTCTCTCTCCGGCGGTTGGACATTGGAATTATGAGCAGAGCTGACCCGGCATCTATCACCCTGTCTTAGCCTGTTTGTGTTTCACACCGAGAGAAATTGACCCGACCATGCAGATTGGAGTCCGCATCCTCTTGGCTTTCCTCCTCCACCAGGTAAGAAAGGAAAAATCTGTGTGGGATTTTGTTGTGAATGAAAGCGATTCCACTCTCTCTCTCCCTCCCTCTCTCTGTCTTTTCCACCTTTCATTAGGAGCCGCTGGAGCCACTCTCATGTTTGTACCGCAAACATATTTCAAGTTTGTCACAGCCTGCACAGCACTTTCACCTGCACTGGCCGGATCCATCCGTGCCGTGCGGGAGCAAGTTTCTCTAGGCTTTGGTGCCTCTGCGCGCACGACTGTCATTTATGTGCATAGTTTTGTAGCAGAAAGGGTGTTGGAACTGACAATCTGCACTGCTCCTTCACTTTGGGAATGCCTTTAACATTTTTGTCGTCGAGAGAAATGGACAGAGCCAGGATGGATAAGAGGGGGTTGAGAGGGAAGGAGAGCGCAGTATTCGATGTCTATGTGCAAATCACGGCTCCGGCTCTTGTCTCTGCTCGCATCTATATTCCGCTCAGCCACCAACTTGAGCGTTTCTTTGGGCTTGTGAGTGTGTGTATGTGGGAAGCACACAGGAGCATGAAGGGAGAGAAGGAAGAGGGGGGAAAGGCGGCTGGGGGTGTGGGTGAGAGGCAGAGCACTAACTTGGCCACTCTTTTCTTTTATTTGTGTCTTATATTGCTCCCCATAGTGGATTCTCATGATGTTTAATAAAGCCTTAATTCCCATTGTGGCAGAATCAGTGGGCTGCTTGATCTGACTTTAATATGGGGAGAGACTAAGGTAACTCAGAACAGCTGTCTCTGCCAATCAAGTCTTTGGAGAACTAGCAGCACCAAGTCTGCTGAATTCAGATTTTTATGACCCGTTTTAGCACTTGTCTCATTTTGTCCTGAATAACCTCACTGTAAAGTTACGCTTTCCTGCTAAGGTACCTCAAGCAGCCAGGTATGCGTTCTTTGATCTGCCATGACCTCTGACCTCCTCACACTGACAGGATTATGTGCTCTTGAAGATCATGATCATTTTTTATCCAAATATTCACAGTGCAGTTACTCTGTTGACTCTGTCTCCCCTGGTGACAAGCTGCAATGGTTTAAGCAGCAGCTAATTTTAAAACAACCTAGCTGAGCCTATTTTCTAAACACGGCAACAATGGGAGAGCCCCGAAGCGTGGTAGGCAAACGGCTCATTTGGGGAACCCTGTGTTTTTCTGCTGCTTCTCTCTTTCGTGCGCTCTCTCATGTATTGGGAGACGGCAGCACAGCTCATTCCTCATTTGACCTGTGTAGGCTTAGTGTAGACTTCCTGCTGTGCATTATTCCCTTTTAATTGGATAAGTCATGGGTTCATCTCCACATCAATCTCCTGATCGGTGGATGTCATGATTCAGGCTAATAGTGAGACGTACAAGGAATTACTGAATTCGATTAGGACCCACCCTAACACCACACCCCCACACACAGACATACAGTGTGGCTGTGAGGAATTCCGTTTTGTTTGACTTTGTTTCCTGTGATTTCCTGAGATTTCTTTCAAAATTAATTTGTCAGGATCCATAGTCTCCAGTGAGTAATCTATATTCTGTTCTGTCATAATCATTAGCATTCACCTGTGCCAGAGGTGCAAGTGATTACAGATTATATACTTTTCAGTGAAGTGACACCAGAATTGTCATTGTTCACAGAAGTCCAGCGGTCTCCTGTGAGTGTGACGCTCTGGGCTTTACACAAAACTTTGACATGATGCCTTTTTTCCTGGTAGATTGTATAAAATGTGGCCTAATGTTTTGTTTACTGTTTGGTTTTGAGGAGATATTCCAAGATGTATTAGTTCTACGTTAAGAAATGAAGCTTTGCTAGCAGTGCAGATTGTTTTTCCACATAAGTGAGACATTCTACCTAAAACTAAGGCCCCATCGAATGTATGCCATGTTGACAGGTCATACATTATGCAGTTCATAAGCTGCCACATTAAGTAATCAAAACAGTTGTGCTAAAAAAGATTGATTTAAAATCGCAATAAACAAGTGTACACATGCACCATGTTAGCACAGAATCAGATTTAGCATCCACATTAATATTGTATACAGGCCTTCTCTCCCTATTCACAAGAATGTCCACTCTCACAGTCTCATGATGTTTGTGTGGTGTGTGTGTGGGCTTTAGCAAGATCTTCTTGTTTATAGATGCTCAGGTAGGGAGCCAATTTCTTCTTGGCTGCCACACATACACACTTACCTCCATTGTATCTCCCCCCTCACACACACACACAGGTGCACACACCACTAGCAGCCCCCTCCTTCGTAATAAATCCCTGTTTTCCAAATGGAGCGCTAACCAGTCTCTCCAGGTGGAGCAGTGATTCAGAATAAGCACAGCACAGCTGGGAACTGCAGGTGCAAGGATTTCGTTCCCATTCTTTTTCTCCCTCTCGCACTTGGATTCCTCCAACCAGCCTCCCTCCTGTTTGACTTCTGTTTCTTTTCCTCCCTCATCAGTGTTTATTATATTTTTCACCCTCCCCACCATCTGAAACCGGTGGTTTACCTTAATTAATGGGATTTGCCAAACTTAATCCACCATTTATTTCCTCAAAATGCTCAGCAGTGTCTCACTCCAGGGTGACTGTTATACTCTGTTTAAATTCTGTGCTGGCACCTAGGCGTACCTGATGGACGTTTTGCTGTCATGGATGTTCATGGGCACAGTGACCAACAGGGCTGTTAAAGTTCCTGTTTAAGCCACCACAGACTCTGAGAATGACAGACAGAGAGCAGGAAGGTCGCTGTTTCCAGGAGAAATGTTTTAAAGTGTGGTGCTGAAGACAGAGGGTTGCTATGGTGTCCTGTAACTCAAGAGTCAGGGCTGACCTTCGCAAGCACACATACCCAGAGACCTGACACAGATGGCCACATTTTATCTGTTTATCTCCCACCCTTGTTCTATCTCTCTCACTTCTAGAGGCAGTTCATTGACACAGCCTTTCCTGGTATCTCAGTGTACTTTATAATTCACAAGTACAGCAACAGGTGTGCGCTTTGACCATACAGACATACATATCACTTTTCTATTGCTTGTTTGAGTCATTTTTAATCATATAGCCATATAAAAGGGCTCATGGATCATAGTCCTCAGCAGGATAATGAGTGATGCTCAGTCTGTATGTCCTCCAGGCACTTTGACATGTGCTTTGCTCTTGATGAGCTATACAGCTACAGCTATGTCATTTTCTTTATTGGTTACAATCAATTATCCTTTCAAAAGTGCCTATCCTCTTGTTGTTTTTTCTCAAGAAGGTTTCTGAGTGTCCTCTCTGACCTGCTGTCACCCTGCTATCCTCGCACTTTTTCTGTGATGGACTTTATATAATGGAGTCTAGTTAAATAGCGATAGTGTGACAAGCTACAAAGTCTAATGATGACAGTAATGAGGAACGCCAGTCATTAAGCCAGGAGTGATTTCTTTCTTTCTTACTGTCATTCTCCTCACCCGTCTTCACACTTCTGTGCTTCTCAGTCTGCCCTTTCCTCCTCTCACACAGCGCTGTCTGGTGTTTCATGTGTGATAGTTGAGCTGCCAAAATAAAGGGTTTGAGTCTAGAAAAATTGCAGAGAAGTTAGCAATTTTAACAGCCCACAGAGGCACACAAACACTTAGAATAAAAGGAGGATGAAATGGTTCAATTGAACACACCCCAATACCAATCTAAAGTCTGCTGTCTAAATGTACCCTGGTGTTACTGGCAAATAGGCTTTCCGGATGGGGCTTTGAGGTTTCCGTCTCTTACGTTTCTGTTTCTTACGTGAAAGCACATAGCCAACCACAGTCTGTGGTGTTAGAGTGCTCTTTGGAATTTTTTTTCCTGTGGTACTCTGCTGTTATTGACAAAAAAAAAAAAAAAAACTCTAAAAGCTTCCAGTAAATATATACCTTACACACAAAGTTTTTACTCAAATGGACACTGATGGAAATACACACACATGCACTGATTGTTTTCTTGTGAGTGGGAGTTTTTTTTGGAATGTTCTCCCATGACTGTGGTTGAGCAGCACGGCAGCGTAATGGGCAATAAGGTCAAACGCTATCTTAACTCCACCGAGGGAAGGTGTGACCTTTGAGGGAAGCTTCTTCAATCGTCTTTCCCTTGATGTTGCCTTTGCACTCTCCAGAGGATGAGGTGTAGAGATAGTGAGAGTAGTAATTAAAGTAAATATGTCCCCTTAGCGCTCCATTAGAATCTGCCTGCATTTGATATAAGTGGCCTAATTATGCAAAACGCCAATGGACATTGCGTGTTTTAATCATGAAATGTGCCAAGTGAAAGGGAAAAAAGCCCCTCCGTCCTAGGAGAGTGGATTAATGGCTTATTTGTGAGTGACTAGCACAAACACACACACAGAAAAAGCCTCAGTAACCATGTGTGAAGGACACAGTAGCACAATGCAACGCTGTCCCTCCAGTTGATCACACTTTCATGTGAGTTTTTTTTTCTTCTCTTGTCACTTTGTGGTCAGACAAGCACACAGATAAAGTGTATGACAGATGAAGTGAGGGAGGAAGAAACATCTGGAACACACACCTTCTCTATCTGGCTCTCGCTGTCCTCCTTTGTCCAGCATCTACTTTAACACTTTTTGTAACACTTCACAGATATCCATGAGGTATTCTCTGTTTATCTGTCCACACATCCAAATTTATCATCCCGTCTCATTTTCTGTCACACACACGCTGGCAGGGCTATGTTTGGCAGGAGGCACGAGTTTCTTTTTTCAGTGTGATTGCGATGACTTGTCTCAAAGTGTGTGAAGCCGTCAGTAACACAGTGGGAGTATTCATGTAAAAAGACTGGTAGTGCTGGGTCCTATTTCTTCGGCAAGAGTAGTTTTACTGATGAGAGTAGAAGGCGATGATACTGTAAGATGCATTAGCCTTGCCGTGAGTAGAGCTTGGTTATTGGGGATGCACTTTTTATTTAGTTAAGTTAATAGATGTGTCGCCGACCATGAGTAAGAGCCACTTAGCTTGGGTACAGAAAAGCTTGCTTTTCGTCAGTGACTACATTGTTAATTGTAGCCAAAGGGTCAAAAGTGGTGATGGATATTTTTTTGCCAGCTGCACTTGATCTATTTTTCATGAGAGTATTGGTTGAGTTGCTCTCTGGCGGTGTTTTACGTAGAGAGATGGTTCCCACTGCAGCACTGAGTCGATGGCCACTAGGTGACAAGTTAAGCTGAAACGCAGGGACATTCTTAGTTATTGAAGAGAATCGTACTTTTTCTGTTTATATTATCCTTTATACTAGCATTAGCAATCGCACAACATGGAAAGACATGTCAGTGATGACAAGAACGGGCATTGACAAAAAGCAGGCAGGTACTATGCAGAAAAATGGTACCATTGGTTATTGCAGGGTGTGTTATCTGGGACAGACATGGGGTAAATGAGGGATGCCCCATGAAACAAGAAGGGAAACTGGATGAGGCAGTGAGACACACTGAGCAATGCTCTGCTGGGAATTCCATTTGTGGCATTACGATGCCTTGCCTAAAGCATTTATTACAGCATCTTGTAACATATACACCGAGCTACCCAGAAAAAATGGCAACGGCTACAATTCAGTATAGAAATCTGATAAAAGCTGAAGTGAGACAGTGATAGAGAGGTTGGTGCAATTTATGGCCCTTTGTTGTCATGTGCTAAGGGATAATATGTAGTTTGTAAAGTTTAGTGGGTAGCAAAGACTTGTATTATGATGATTAATTGTCAGTGTTTTTTTGACTTTGATGTGATTGTTGATGCCTTCTCCATCCTATCTTTATGTTATTATATCAACAAAGCTGCACCTTTTGTTGCAAATACTAAATCCGCAAAGAATTCTACATGCAGTGTTAATGCTGATTAAAATACACAAGGTGCATCATCATCTTGACTTTAACGTTATTTTAAAGCTCCAGTGGAAATTCACTGACTTCACTCTTGGAGTATGTGAACTGATTGTTTAAAGGCATCAGCTCTACTTTTTGATTCTCTGCCAACATGGCTCTGGGGTTTTCACTTCTCCCCATTTACAGCAAGGGTCTTTGAAGTAATCAAATCCCTCCCTGCTGTTAAACGGAACTGATAGCTGAGAAGGTCTTCTTGACTTTTATAAGAAATCTTTGCAGCTTGTTCACTTTATTTTTTTGTCTTTGCTGCACCAGAACATTTGTTTGCCTTTTCTCTTCAGCTCACATATGTCTCTTGTCTTCTTTTTACTTGTAAAGAAGGCTGCGTTTGAATAGAATTTTGTCAGACAGAAGAAAAGTGGGCTATTTGTGTGCCCTGCCACATGCAGTACCACCCCTGTTTCCTAGATGGCAACAAAATGCCAGATATTCTTTGGAACGTTGTCAGGTATAATTGCCACTCAGATTCACTTAGTGTTGTAAGTGCATGTGTGTATGTGTAGGTATGCACGTGTTTTTGTGAGCATGTTTGCTTGTGCATGTTTGGGGCGCAGCAAAGTGTTTTTGCCACAAAGGTGCTTTGTAGAAGTAGAGTGGCCATTTAAACCTCTGAACCTGACTGTCAAGAAATAGACAGGAATTGGAGGACTCATTTGAAGTGAGCGCACAAAGCACTATAGCCTACACAGGCAGGTCGCTTCAAGGCAATTAGAATAGCTCTTCCCACTTATTGCTTTTGATGTCAGCATGTGGGGGAATGAGAGAGCCAACTTTTGCTCTGCCACTGACAGAAGGGGCTGCCACTTTAGTTGAATTCCTTTAGACACAATTACTGTCACTCTCCATTCAGAGGTTTATCTCATATTAATGCAGGCAGGTCCAAGGCTTTGAGCTTACAAATGAATTAAATGATGGGGCAAAAAGAATTAAGTCGAAAGAAAGGGCAAGGGTGGAATACTACTGGATTGGTAATGACCTTGTTCATAACAGCTTTATGTTCTAGTTTGAACTGTCTTTGAATGGTGATCCTCACTTTGATGTTTAGACATCACAGAGCTGCTGTGTTTGACATTTTTGTCTGTACACAGGGCTTTCCTCATTTCAAAGGATTCACATGTAGAAAGTTATGGTTTGGATACTACTGACAAAAAGGCTTACTAGTGCAGCTCAGATGTTGTTAGGTTCTGTGAGCAACAGTCCTGTCTGTCGTTTAGTTAATTTGTTATCCACTAACTCTGTGAGTTCCTGCTTTTGGGTGATCCATGCAGGAATTTGTCCAGCAGACCTGAAGCAATTAACATGGAGTTCAGGGCATGGAGTGATCCATCTGCATAAGTGCACACATGGCTATTTGCAAGCACACTTAAGGGCTTTTGGTGAAGTTGGTAATGCTGTGATGCTCATGGGAAGCCTTACACAGCAGTAATGAAGGTAAAGATACTCTGTGGCTTTGGCTGAAGTCTGGAAATGCAAGTGCAGAGATTTCCATAGGGATGCTGTATCCACCCCATCACACATGCTGTGTCTGTCATTAAGAGCAGGGTTGTTTTTCACCAGCAGAGAATTTACCTGACAATAGGTAGATTCACCTGCATATATAGATGGCTTCTAGCTTGCACCATTGTCTGAACTTAACCGCTCCTATCAACTACAGGAGAGATGCAGCTGCCCTATAGGCTTTCTGCCACAGAGATTCTCTGAGAAGCGAGCTGACTGGATTTGATTTTCATTAGGATTGCATGTCTTTACTGTCACATTCTCTCCCCACCTTGCACGCTTTAGTGGACACAATTTTCCGCTGTGGTGGACTCCATACTGACGGCTTGGTTTTTCACGCCGCAGTAGAGTCACACCGGGTGGCCGGTTATCGGTGCATTTACCATTACAGGCACCCCTGTGGCTAACCTGCTCAAAAGGGGCTTTTTCTACCTTTCCGAGAGCCCCACCAGGGGACACGCTCGGCTGCTGCATTGGGACAAGCCACCTACAGAATTAAAGGGACTCCAAAAGGCTGTCACAAGTCAGACTACTGCATAGACTTGGAATGTACAAGTTGCACGTATCTCACACACACACATGCACACACTGTTGATGGACAACAGATGGCTAACACTGCTGAGACAAGTTCCCACTGAGACACTGGAGAATCAATGGGACATACTTATTTCTAATGGAGACAGGGAAAAAAAGGAGTGTCCTTTTCAGCCAGCGAGACTATGTGTACACATGGTGCCCTCAGTATTTGATCAAGATTTTTTTTTGAGATTTAATTAACCAATAAGTAGACTGACCACTTCTGATTTTATCATGGATTAACTGGCAAATATGCAGGCTTAAGAGGAAGTTCAAAACACTAGGTCGCATTTAGTCTTTTGCCCCACGTTTGTGTTTTTTGCTTTGTTTTGTTTCAAATTGCTCTACCATGTTTGCCAAAAAATGCCAAAAAATGCTAATGAAAATCACAGATTTGTAGTCAGTGCTGCGTGATGCCTTCTGCTGTAACATTCCAGAGCATAATTGTGGCTTAGGGTATGTTGAGTATTCAGGACATACACGTTCCGCTTTAGAATATGCAGAGTATCCTACTATCAGAGGACATATGTTGGGTAAATTAACATCTCTCTACCCTGTGATTTATGACATTTCTTCTCACACTGCGCATGCATATGGATATGTCCTATAGTAAGAAAGTTAAAAAAAAATTGTTGTTCAAGTAGTTTAAAGGAATTGTAATTTAAAGTTGCTGGTAAACATGTGGTTCTGCTGTTGTCATTAGTTTTTCAAGCTAGACTAATGAACTCCTGTCACAAGTTTTCTTTTATCCCCACTCGTCAAACTCCCAGAAACCCAACTAGATGGTGATGTTGAGTGACAAAGACATTATACTATGCAGTGGAAATGGCTGATCTTGTGGACAGCAACTCCATTATGTCTTGACTCCAAAAGTTTTGAGAGATGGATAGTAATCCAAATTAGTATATTGGTCAATACAAAATCAAGCACCAATGCTCTATGAAATTGTGGGTAAAAACCAAACTTACATCAAAAAAGAAAATGGAAGAATTGGTTACGTAAAACGATGAGTGTCATGTGACTACATACTCACACTTTCACTTGCACAACTGGGTACATGTAAAAGTTATCTGTTGTAATCTGCTGTCTTCTTCTTCTCTGTTGGTTATTCAGTTATCTATTATTGGCATCCAATCAGGTAGGTATCTGGCTCCACTCAACTTTGAGCAACACAGAGCTAAGGCAGAAGGCAGCAACAGTGTTGAGCAGGTAGTCTTTGTTTTCAGTGTTTCATGCTGTAATGGCTCAGTAGTGAATATCCTTCAGTATTTTGTGCCAGGCTTCTGAGAAGCATGGGAGAAAAGAATGCTTTTGAGAGCTACCCATTTAGTATGTATGCATGTTCTTTTGATTCTCCAGCTCATACACTTAGAGACCTTTTATTCACTTTCTCAATTTAATATTCACAGAAACTATACAAAACACATGAAACAGAAACCTTGAACTGGAATAGCAGTGCTCTTTGAAGCAGATGTTGACCATGCGAATCCTGAAGCAAGTTATTGTGAATAAGCAAACTGCAGCATTCACTATTAAAACTAAACTTTTATTCTGAACACTCACAAACCAAAATACTTCAGAAAGCAAATGCAGATGTCAAGTATGTGACTCCATCAAAGGTGCTCCTTGATAACTCAACATCAGTAGCACAGACAATTTATTCTCATCTGAATGTTAAGAGGCTCCAAGCACTTACCTTTGCTTCTGCAGTGGGTGTATGGAAGCTGCTTCTGCTGTTGGGTGCTCAAGTTGGAAAGTAACTTGAATTGGCCAAGAAGTGATGATAACTTTGTGGGAGAGCAGACATTATACGAGACAGTTTATTATGTAAGCTGACCATGATTTTCTTTTTTTTTTTCTTTTTTTTTTAAATTTCAAAATAATGTATAAATGGCATTTGCAGTGTCATTGTAGAGATTGGCAATATATATTTTGGGGACTCGCAGTTAGGATTGGGATTTCATTTTCAGAGATGGACAGCTTACTCCTGTTCTTAAAGTGCACTTAAATAAATTTTGCATGATTTCTCCTGCTGACCATGGGTAAATTAAAGCAGCTTTAGAAATACTTTCATGACATTCTTACATTTTTTTGGGTCTTTTCGTTTATTTTTAATTAGCCTGCATACAGGCAGGTATACAAGCTGATCAAACTACTGGGAGGTTGAGGAGGATAGTGGAGGATGCTGTTTTCATTCGTCACAGTTCAGTTCCCTTGTAGAGCCATTATAGTTCTATTTTTTTTAAGAATTAAGTTTTTGCTTCTGTTGTTTTCACTTGTTTTCTTCCTCTCACTTTCTGTTTCTGTTTGGACACCAGAAATGTTGTGGTTTTAGTGTTATATTTGTGTTATGGAAAGTGGTTCCATGTTGTGTGAGTTTTGTGTTTATGTACTACATGTATTTTCTTGTATTGTGTGTATTGTGTTTTTATTGTCACTTGCAAAAAATTTAAAGACCCCAGGAAGAATAGCTGCTGCCTTGCAAAAGCTAATGGGGATCTTAATAAAGAAAGAAAGAAAGCTCTAGCACCAGCACCGAACCAGCACTGGTTCTTCTTTGGTGGAAATGAGGTCAAAGAAGACTGTCACTATGTGGCCCAGTGATGCAGCCTCTGTGCTCCAGGACTGCTTCCAGTGCACAGACTGGCAGGTCTTCAGAGAGGCAGCTACATGTGAGGGAGAGGTGGACCTGGATCACTACACCTCCTCCGTCCTCGGCTTCATCTCCAAGTGTGCTGATGATGTCAACACCACCTGGACAGTTACCTGCTATCCAAACCAGAAGCACTGGTTGAATGCTGAGGTGAGAGCTCTGCTGAAAACTAAGGATGCTGCGTTCAGGGCAGGTGATGCATCAGCACTGAGAGCGGCGAGAAAAGAACTGACGGTGGGCGTCAAGAGGGCTAAAGCCGCATATGCTCAGAAGATTCAGGGATCGCCGGAGCATGTGGATGGGTATAAAGTGCATCACAGACTCACAGATGTCCAAGAGACCCCTCCCTGCCAGACGAACTAAACAAGTTCTATGCTCGCTTTGAGGACCCTGACTCCCCCCTCCCTGCAACAGACTAACACCACCACCTGGTGACACGCCCCTCTGTGTGTCCACAGCTGATGTGAGGAAAACCCTTAAAGGAATTAACTCCCGAAAAGCTGCTGGCCCAGACAACATCCCAGGGCGTG
>JAVQJX010045531.1:0-12025 GCA_036025115.1 Ambassis agassizii
GTTTTTCCATGTTTTCCGATTAAACTGCTGGGCTTGTAAACAGGGTTGAGGCCATGTTAATTTTGTTCTTATTTTTTTTTTTTTTTTTTTTTTTTTTACTTGAGTCATCTAAAAACCGTGAACAAACAATGTATGAGCGTTTGAACAGAGACGGATGGAATTTGTGAGTGAGTTGCACTGGAAAAGAGAGTGAAAATTAGTGTGTCCATGCTGACGTTGCTCATGATTGGAGCCAATAAACGCATATAACCGCTGCTGAGTCATTTGATATGAGTGATTGTACCATTTCCTATTGATAGCAGCAGCATGTTTTCAGGGTTTTGTGTCCAGTGTATAAGGAGATTAATATATCAATCACAAATTTTGTTGAAAGCAGCAGAGACCCTCTGTTTTAAGCTGTGTTATTTGAGTGCACTCCACATAGGCAGTCTTCTAGATTATATGACACAACCAGTTATGAGGCTGATCACATACACATAAATCAGCTTTGACTCTGGCTCCACTTCATCTGGGAAATTACTTTGCATTTACCTTTATTGTTCAATTCAGAGAGCAGCCTTCTGCTCACTTGGAAAATTGGTTGTTGTTTTTTTTTTTTTTTTTTTGCCAACTCAGAGCGGCTCTCTGGCCTATAGATGAGTCAGTGTGAGGAACACCCTTCCTACACACACACATATACAGCGAGCAGAGTTTGGCTTTTATCGCAGCTCACCGTGGGAACACGTCTCACACTTTTAAGGTTCATTGCATGCCCCGATTATGAAAGAAAGAATTACACCGTGTGATAGCATCTATCCCTGGAATAGATGGAGTGAGAGGCTGGCATGTAACTCTGCATCCAGTGTAAACACATGCCAGTGTGAGCCGACGAGGGGCTCCAGTGTGGTTTCACATGTGGCTAGATGAGAAGGGTAGAAGCAGGCAGAGGAAACTTAGATGCTTGTCTAACATTTCCGCTCAATCATAACCCAAGATCATGTTACCATAACACACAGACATACACCAGATTTTTGCGTTCAGGCGCCACTCATTGCAAAGCTTTGAAGTCACAGTCTAAGTAACAGAAAAAGTGCTGAAAGCATTATTGACATCTTACACAAGGGGATATGATAATACAGCCAGTCATTCTGCAGCATGTAGCTCGCAGGTTGGACTGTGTAGATGCTAATGATTATGTTTTTCTGATTTAAATCTTGCTGTAAGGCTTGGCCTACTTTTTCAGCGATGGTGTTTCTACATTATTGGCACCGTATAGGCGCTACATACAGACTGAATTATCATACAGCTCGTAAAAGCATTAAAGGAAGAGGTGGAATTCAAGTTTGTAAAAGCTGAAGTTCTGATACAAATTTAGAAACTCTCTCTCTCAGCCTGTTTAGCCCACTTTTTTTTGAGTCATACCTGAATTCTAAGCAGCTGATATGTATCAAGTCTGTTAAGTGCTGCCTGAAGAAGTCAAGAGTGGTGGATTTAAGAACAAGGAAAGTGCATCTCTAGCCTGAATAATGAATGGGGACCATATTGTGGATGGAAAAGGGGAGGATGTGGTTCAGTAATAGTCTAGTGAACATTTCTTTCTCTGCTAAATTGTCGGCTTTGCTCGACTCTTGTTTCCAAGAAAAGTTAATGAAAATTACATGTGAAGTCTGAACGACTGACTTTTACAGGATTTGTAGGCTGCAGGCTGCGATGGCATATTATTATATTAGGCTTCTCCTTTGAGCATTAGCATAGTTCCTGGCTGTGTTCCACTTGTTTTAGTTCACAGTTTGCATAGTCAGAAGCGTCGCTGTGTGGTAACATCATGTGAGGTTTGTTGGTTGCTTTCATATCTCTTATTATGATGCTTTTTTGATTCTTACTTTAAAAAAAAAAAATGAAAGTGTGGTGAGGAAGGAACGCCCCCTCCGCCACCCCCACCTCCGTTTTTAACCACTGCTGAGGTGCAGTTGAGCAAAGCCCTTAACAGATAATTCTATGACTGGAACAGTGCAGAGGGGTGTTCCTGTAAAACACCAGCTGAGCGAATAAAGATTTTAAAAAAGGAAGTTGTGTTCTTCTGCTGTTATGAAAAAGTAGTTACGTGGCTGAGCCAGCTATGAGTTATTGCAATGAGGGGTTTTCTCTTCATTTTCTATTTTTGAATAGGAATTTTTAAGTGTGGGTGACTGTAGCTGGGATTTTTGTTGTTTGTGCAGGGTATTTCATTAAAGCCGTTACTCTCTGTATGACAAAGAGATGTTGTTGTTTTTTAAATAAAATGACTTTAAACATTTAAAAGGGTTACTTTGGACTCTTAATTGTCACAGTATGAGTGAAGTTTGATTCATTTTAGGTGGTGAAATATGTGTGACACAGCTTATGACACCTCTCATTTCAGTCATATTTGTGCATGTTCATTTTACTTCCTTTTTCAGTTTTTTTTTTTTTTTTTTTTGGTTTGTGAAGTACTTTGGCTTTCCTTTAAGCAGCTCTCAAAGAGTTCCAGTTTTGGGAACTTGAGCAAAGGGCCACCCTGAAAAAGACCAGGAGTTCCTGAACTGAAAAAACACACAAAGTGATTCTGGAGCTCTAATATTATGGGGGTCTTGTGGTCTGAAACAGGTTTTCCCAGCTTAGGTTTCATTGTTTTTAGCTCAGCCTATACCTCTTAATTGCCCGATTAAATACTTATATGAGCTACCTGCTTAAGTGTTTGAATTACCTCCAGACACGAAGGAAAATATTCTTTTTGAGACTGTCTTGTGAGTTTGAAACCCAAACCTTAGAGGCTCCTCCCACTCCGGCGGTGGGTGCGGCACGTGCATAAAAAGCAGCAGAGAGGCGTTCACTTTTATCCCGTTATTTGGCTGCTTCCCAAATATACTGTCTCAACCACCACCACCACCACCCCCCACTCTCTCCTCTCTCTCGCTGCTCATTCTCCGCTTGCTGCCTCTCCTCCAGACACATTTGCGTGTCTCCCTCTCTTTCTCCATCCCACAGCTATGATTTAGGCGTCAGGGTTGCTCCCACTCCGTCCCAGCCCTGGATCAGGTTACCCTGCCATTACTCAGTCGTTCCCCCTGCGAGGGTGCTCCATGTCAGGCATAGCGGAGCCTGCCCGCCCGCCCGCCCGCTCCCTGCCTGCTTCTCCAGGACCTGCAGACTAGCTTAGTTCAACCACAGACGCCCCTGGTCAGTGGAGTCTTTCCAGCTATGGCACAGACTTCTTGGAAAATTATTCAGAGGGGTTAGTTCACTTTTAGAGCAATTTTTTATGTGGGATTAAGGAAAGCAGACTGTTTTCATCTGGCTAGACAAACAGGTCATCATTATCAGAAATCTTTTTGCTGTTGATGATGTTGTTGTTACCCTCACACCCAACAAAACACAACACTGTTTGCTGTCAGGGCTGCTAACCACAGAACAAGCCCGGCCCTTCCATGCGTCACAAGTCAACTAGTGATTTGTAGACCTCACAGTTTTATGGTTATGTAATGTCGCTTTCCTTGACGAGTAAAATGTCTTGTTAAACCTCACACCGCCCTACTCCCATAAAAGTGAGTGATGCAGGCAGCAGAATGAGGGCTAAGCTTGGTCTCCCTTCCTATCCCATCCCAGTGCATGTCACGGCGGCTGAATGGGACCGGTCCAGACGGCAAAGCCAAAGCATGACACTGCAGAAATTTCACTGGCTTGGCTTTATCGCTTGATTAATGTATGCTGAGTAAAACTACTATATCTACTGAGGAATTGTGGGATGCTATAGGTCTAATTTATGAGAGTCAGTGAAGGAAGGTGTATCCCTGTGTCTCTGCCCATGGCCTTTCATAGGGTGTAAAGTTTTATAGAGCCTACAGCATCCTCCTTCTATTAAGCCCGTTGTGCACTCTAGTGGAGCCATAACTCCCTTTCTGCTATTGCCAAGCTTTCATCTCCTCCTGTAATTTATTTAGGTCTGACATATGGCTGTCCTGCACGATGTGAGGCAGCATATCGCAGCATAGGAAGGCCCGTTCAGGCCAAGCTAATCCCTTCTAATTGAAAAGGAGGCAGTGAGGTTGTGGGCCAGTGGCTTGTATGTCTCTCATCTCTCTCTGCTTGTTTTACAGTAATGAGACATCTGGGGCTGAAGAACAGAGCTGTTTGTAGAGGGAGAAACGATTCCCGAGCCCGAAGGCCTGTAAGGCTGTCAGACATAACAACACAGCTTGTTTACTTCTATCTGTATGTTAGATGAGATTTATTCCCTTTGGAACAAATAGCACACTTGGTATATTAAGGAAAAGCTCGAAAAGACTGTTTTGGTCTGCAGTGTGTGAAAGTTTATACTATAGATTGTAATTCTATTTCCAGTCTGGTTTGACTGAAGAAGCTTGTGACACCTCAGTTGGTGGATTATGCCTGTGTTGAAAATGATAAGGATTTTTTTTTCAGAGCTCAAAATGGTGCACATGAATAGATCGTATAGAGGAAACCACACAATTGATATTCCAGGGTAGATGAATTGAAAAATTTGCAGCATCCTGTCGGATCGATTTTTATTGGCCTGCCACTTCAAAGCAATTACTTATTGATAAACTGTAGATCAAAGCAGTGGTGTGTAAACAAGATGGGTGGAAGGTCCTTTGAATAGCTGTATGTTATTAAAGCCGCATTTTTAGGATGTAGAGATATCACTATCAGACCGTCAAGTGGGCTTCAAGTTAGTTTAACAAGCAGCCATGTTGTGTTCAGTAGTGATCGGGCTGGCAGTGAGCTACAGTAACACTACAGATTCAGTTGGATATGCTAAACCCTCCACAGCTCACCAGAGACCTCTAAATTACTGCTTTTCTCAACCAGAAAAGCAGCTCACATGTTTGAGTAGACGTTTTGTCTTTGTTTGTTTTTTTTTTTGTCTCAGCGGTAACTACGCACACAGCAAAATGCTTGCACATCTTTATTTGCGTAAGCTCTAAAATACAGAAGTAAAATCTGTCACATATATTCACGTGTACACGGCACACCAGTATTACTTCATGCTTTATCCTACTCAGGGAAAATATACGCTCACACTGTGAGAGGTTTGAGGCTGACTAACCTTGGCACAGATGCACAAGAGGCTTAAGGTTAATACTAAACTGCTGTAATCCATTTTTTTTTTGGTCGGTTTCAGAGTAGAGATAGCAATGGTTCAGCATGTACCTGTCAGTACTAAATGATTGCTTATTTCCTGCCAGAGAGTGGGGGGTGGTGGTGGTGGGGTGGAGTAATGGCAAGCAGCTGCCTGAGCTGGACCTTACCTTTCCTTTTTGTCAGCCTGCTGTTCTCACAAACTAGCTTACATGCCAAAAAACGCCTACTCTTCCTCAAGTTCTGCACTGGCTGTTTGAGATTCCAACCACTGTAGGTGGCATGTAATCAGGATGCAGTACAAGAAGCTTTGATGAGAGATAACTTCCCGTTGGGGAGTCATGAGCTGATGAAAAGCATCATTGTTTGTCTGACGATTTCATTCAACACCTCCTTCTTTTATAACAATCTCCTTTTTATTCGTCCCATACCGTGGCTTCCTCATGTGATTAGCTAAATGCTTCATCGATCCACCAAGTTGTGGCACCCGGATCGCGGGAGCCGTATTCATCACACGGCGAGCGGAGCATGCAGGATGTTGCACCGGCTGTCCCTCTTTCATTGGAAAACAATAAACATAAATCTGTGCAATGCCTCCGTGTGATATAAGTCCACGGCAGACCAGAGAACGGGAGGGGGGGGGTAGGAAAAGGCCTGATCTCCTTCGCTTTCCTCAGGCGGTAGAATTAGAAAGCCTGAGCTCTATAGGTATTGCTGACATTTGTAGGAAAAAAAAGAAAGCCCACCTTCAGCAAAGGCAGACTTGCAAATCAGTGTCACAAGTGCAGGATTGGTGCTTTAAAACGGGAGCAGGAATGTGAGGGCTTCTAAGCAGCCCCCCTCAGCAATGCACAGGGCAAGGCTTCTCCCCGTGAATCACAGCTAATTAACGAAGTAATTAAGATCAGAATCTATGCTCGGAGAAGGACTTTGAATTGTCTATACATTCAAATAGGCCATCAAATGGAAAAATCCCTTCCGTTTATGAAAGGGGTAAATTAAAGCGTTCAGACCTTTTCCTCTCTATTATCCCTGCTGTGTGTCACACAAGGGACATCTGTTGAAAAGAGCAAGGCAATGTTACGGTGAGTTAAAGCCCTCTCAGCTCCATCAGAAGCACTGTTCATAATGCATTCGCTATACACATTTCAGCTTGAGT
Organism: Ambassis agassizii; assembly: GCA_036025115.1. Lineage (NCBI taxonomy): Eukaryota > Metazoa > Chordata > Actinopteri > Ambassidae > Ambassis > Ambassis agassizii. Next base: position 6,257 of record JAVQJX010045531.1, read on the forward strand.
GAATTTATTTCAATAAATAATGTCACTCCAAGGACACGCTTCGATCTTTCGACGGGCTGACTCCAAGTCTCACCATATTGTTATCTCATATTCCTCTTGTGGCAAATGATAGATTAACAAACAGTTTATAAACAGGGCATGTCTACAGTTTTATCATCACTCACACACTACCAGAATAACCTCCTTTCTTTATGATGGATGTATTTTCCAGCTTTTATTCTGCTGCTACAAGCTGCAAGGATATCTGTCAGTGTGGCCATAATGTTAGGACTTACAGAGAATTTCATATAGTGGGCACATAGTGGATGCGATTTATAGGTGGGATTAAGTCCTCCGGTTGGTGCTGTGTTAACTCTTTACATGCACTAAATGTAGAATTATGTCTGCAAGCAGCTAGCTCCCACAAAGGAGTCACCAACCTGCTAAACTTTAGCTCTGTTACTGCTGATAAAAATAAAGGTCTTTCTTGGCCTTTCTCACTGGACACTAGTGCAGAAATTGGTCTCTCTGCCACTGTGTTTTTATTGGTTGATAAGTGCTCTCTGCTCAGGGTACAAAGCAAACCCCCTGTTTCCTGAGCTGTCTTGTGCAATTTGTGCTTAGCTCAGTTTAGTGCCAGAACATTTCCACTTATGTTTCACCTCAGTCTGTGCTGACAGACACACCGGGTCGAGTCAGAGGTGGGGAAATTGAAGCAGAGTCTATGTTGAGTTAGAGTTTTTCTTCAGTGCTTTTCTTGTATCACATTTGAGCCCTGGGTCTTCACACATTCAGCTGAATGCTGGTGTAGGTAGAGACCAGGCTCACAAAGAAGTGTGATTTGTAAGAGAAGTGAAAGTGGTTTTTAAAAGACTAAATTTAGTTGTAGCTTTCTTTCAAGTTACTGTACGAATTCGGCAAAAAACTTAAATCACTTCCTCTTCTCTTTCCTCTCAGCCTGGAAGGGGTTACTCTCCACGTTTCCTGTCCAATTCCCAAAGCTCCAGCTATGTTCTGATTGCTTTCTTGATGTTAAACATTCCCAGGCTCCTATAACCTCCTAGTTTGCCTCCTCCATCCAAAATCCGTCCCAGGTGAACGAGTGGGCGAACCTCCTGTTTTTAAGGATAAAATCTCTACCTTTTTTTTGTGTGTGTGTGTGTGTGTGTTTTTTTCTCACAGAGGGTGGGAGATTCAGGGGACTGGAGGGGCAGGGAGCCATGCGATGGGAAAGCATTCTTTCTTTGCATTCCGTTTGGCTGCTGTAAGACTGTGGGAAAGCGTAGTTTCCCAACCATGGTCCATTTAAATACAGTGTTTGTTGTGAGGGGAAAAAAAACTTTTAGGAACATGCATTTATAAATCCTTCTCGGAGGTTAACATGTGCTTCCCTTTCACACGTCATCCTTTTTATTTTTTTTTCTTCCCACTTGCTTCTTTTTCTCCCATGAGACACCTGATCGACGGTTGAGTTATGTTATCTGGTCTGAGTCAGCGCTGCTTTCACATCAGTCATAAAACAAACAGAATCCAGATTGTGCTAACGTTCCTGTGTGGAGGTTGTAGTGTGGATGTGACCCAGGAGCAGAGCTGGGCCAAGCTGGACTATATTTAGCCTAGCGATGCTCAGGCTAATTGCCCTCCCAGGCCTAATCATTTCCAGGCTCTACAGCTCACAAACGACTGGAGGGGAGGCCAAACACCCACTAACCTCATGTTAAAGGGATGTCAGCATCAATGGGGCTGTCAGAGAGCTCTAAGACAAGACAAATTAGCACAATATGCTTCCTCCTCATATGCTATTAGATGTTCTATAAGCGGATTGGATTGAAAGGTCCAGTATTGCTGTCTGCTGCAGTGTATTAATTTAATATGTTTCCCTGCTACTGTATCAGTAATGTGAAGAGTCTTGGCAGCATCCTGTACAGGCGACATTGTGAGGTTGCTTGCTTTAAGCAGTGAATGGTAAATCCCTCCTCTGCTGCTTCCTACCTCCAGCTTAGCTTCCTCCACCTGGGCCCCAGAAGAGAAATGCACCAGTGCCTCCACCCTGCTGTAATGTGGCGTTGGTGGAAAAGTTTACTTTTTGGTGCTTTGTTCGTATCGCTGCCCACCCCTACCCCCCCCCCCCCCCCTCAAGTGCTCAACTTCCTGTTCGTGTAGAGTTGCGCTGCTTCCTGTGTGGTTCCTGTACCCGGGATTTGCCCCGGTTAAACGCAGGCCACACAGCGGCCTGGGTCAGGGGCGGGAGGGTATTGGAATAGTTTGTGGTGAGGGAATAGTATGAACAGGTTAGGTTGTCTCTGTCTCTCTCTTCCTTTCTGAAATGCTTTCCAAAGCCATGCTGGCACACAGGGTTTGTTTCCAAGGCCTTTTCCATTATGCACACGTGGAGTTAGAACCGGTGGTGTGCCAACATGCTAATGGCTATTACTGAAAGATAGTGACAAATTAAAGGAAACCCCCACTGATTAAAGAGCCCCCCACCCCCAAATACAAAACGCTTTATTGTGCTTTGAAAATAATGTGAATGTATGCAGTGACACAGCTGAATACCTTTGGGATTTTGGAGGGGCATTTTGGAGAATGTATTTTTGGAAGAATCATCTCTACAGAGACATTTTTTTTTTTTAGATCTATGGGCGGTGGTAGAGTCAGAATAACCAGAAGATTGGCGGTTCGAATCCCGCTCCTCCCTAGTGGCACACACACACGAAGCTTTATCACTAACATTGCGTGAATTTGTTGGTAAACCATCTTTAGCATCTCAGCTAGCATTGACATTTCAGGTAGCATTGTGTGTGTTGAGGATGAGTACCCTCAAATTTGTAAACAATGTGGCTCATGTTGCCAAAGAGAAGTGATAATGGGATTATCTGGCTGCATGTGATTGCTGTAAAGTTTGTCGAACTATGAACATAATTGACTATATCATATCATATGTGTGGTTGAGTAGATTCTAATTAGGCTTGACACAAAAGAGCTGTCTTAATCTTGAAGCTTGCTTTCTCAGAAAGCTCACCTCTGCGTCTTGTTGGCCGGAGGCTGCTCCGTCAGAAGGTGAGCTCAGAGCCAGAGGCAGAGAGAGAGAATAAGTGAACTGTGTTTGTCAGCTTTTTAAACCCTGAAATTGATTCTTCTTCTGCGCTCTTTATTCTAATGACAAGCTAATCCCCCTCTCCTGTTTCCCTCTGTTATAAATAGAGCCTCTTATTTCCCCGCTCCGCTGTGAGCTGCTTCTGAAAATTAGCACTCATGATGAGTCTGCGCTCTCAGCAATCAATTTGCCACAGTAAGTCCCTCCAAAAAGATTACCTGTGGCAACCGAGCTCCGGTCACGTAACTTTGAATTCGCCTCTCCTGCCAATTTTTATTCAGCTAATTAAATAAATGGCTCCGTCTGGAGAGTCAGCTGAATGAAATGTCAAAATATTGATGTTGAATAGGTTGGTGATTTCAGGGCATTTGTCCTGGGGAGAGAATGGCGGCTTCTGGAGGTGGTGTACACGGCTGACGGTGGGGGCGTGTCAGCCTCAGGGCTACTTTAATGATATTAGTAGAGATCTGCTTATTTATGAGGCAGTAAGTTATTCATGCTCAGCACAGGCTATCCATCACAGCTAGGCTGGCTTACAGTACAGTCACACGGCGGCAGAGAAGTGCACTAACTGATAATCACACACTGTATTTGTGCACTATTTTATTATCTAGTCATTTAGATCATGATGCTGGAGTAAAATACTGGTGATTAACCTGCCAGTCCTCCTTTTAAGGCAAAGCCTGTGACAGAAGAACATTTTCTTCTTTTCTCTCTGCTTACTTTGTGTCTTACTTGTCCTCCCACACCCTCTAACAGTGTGCCTCAAGTGAACTAGTTCATACCATGACCGTGTTCTTACATCTGAATCTTGAAGGTGGTGCAGGATTTCACAGGGTGTCCCTTTGCCTCCACAGTCCTGATGCTTAAATAGATATGCTGGAACCAAGCCTGCTTCACTCTAGTGAGGATAAGAAGTGAAAATTTACAATTAAATATCAGGTTTTTCCGTTGATTTACTGTTACATATATTGCTCTGTTTTCTCACAGAAGACAAAGAATTCAAGAAAATTGAGAAAAGTGTCTTTTCTGTTGTAAAGAGTCACAGAGAAACTGTGGAGTTGTCTGTATTGATCCTGTTGATAAAAAAAAGACCAGTGAAAAGTGTTTCCTGTTGTAATGACTGCAGACATCTGCTGACAATGATTTCATATTACACTATAAAATCCATTCACACACCATCTTATTGTGTGTTTCTGTGTGCCGGTGCTGGCGGTTGGGCAGGTCTGCGGTGTGTCTGGCATGCTGTAGGGTCTCTGGGTTGCTCTGATAGCGTTTGTTTCTTTGAGGGACCAGCATGCTGTGGATAACAACACCAGACTGGTCCAGAGTCTGATGTCAGGCCAGCTCGAAATGATCCAAAAGATTCAGCTGCCAGGACCTGGGCAGGATAAAGATACAGCCGTGGATGATTGGTTGAGCACATCATCAGACGTGTAACATGGGTTTGATAGCTGATAGCGCCAGTCCTCCCTTTTCTGGCACACCGAGGCTTGGATGCGCCCTCGGAGAATGAGCCCACCCTTCTCGTCTCCCCTTGATCTCTCCCCCTCCCCTGTTCTTCTCTGTTCTTTCTGTGTCTTCTCCCCCGAAAACCTTCTTTCTTCTTCGTCTTCTCCCCTCCCAGTTCCTCGTCAGATCCACAGGGCCAGATTTTTATCGCTTTTCTGCGAGTCCTGCGAGGGGAACCTTGAGGGTCTCAGTGGGATCAATTTAAAAGGGAAGCGCTTGTCTCTCCTCCTCTCCTTGGCCCTCTCGGCTGATTGGGTCCGCTCGCCAGGAACTCGCATGCTTTTGATCTCAACCACCCCCGTCACCGCCCCCACCCCAGCTCAAAGTTTTTGTCAGAGCTCTGAAAAAAAAAATCTGCTCCACTTTTTGAGAAATGTGGGCCCCATCCCCTTTTCTCTGCACCTGTGAGAAACAGAGTAACAGTTTTGTAAACCCACTGGGTGGTACTAACAATCCATGGCGTGATTGATTTCTCTTTGAAGATGTGAGAACGATCCGTTTCTTCAGGTAGAGGTACACCAAAGAGGACCTGTGGTCCTCGGGCAGCAGGCTCGAACAACTGGTGAGAAGTCGCTCTGAGCTTCAATGCATTATTCACAGAGTGTAAGGAATGTTACAAAGAGGAGAAAGGTACAAGGTGGTGCCTGTGAGCGTTCCCATACTGAGCTGTGTAGAAGTCGTTCCCTTCTTTGTACGACATGAAGGAACAGTGACCCTGCAGCAAAGGGACTACCTCAGACTGCAGTGAGCTTTCAGGGAGTACCAGTGTGTCCAAGGTTTGATGTTTTTGTTGGAAACTGAGAGCAGAAAATTTGAAGGGTGAATTATTATTATTTTGTAGCTTTGGCGTTCATTTTTTATGGTTTTGATAAAATTGTACTCACCAGTGTTTTTTGGAACACTAACATTGCTGCAATAAATTGGGATGAGGCAAGAAACGCAAATAAAAGTCATGCTGAAATAGTTGGGTATAAGTTGGATTTTAATCACACTACTTAAGGATCTTTATGTTCTGGTTTGAGCCTTCTGCTTACATTTTGTCTAATGGTAAAACTAGTGTTCAAACGTTGTAGTTCCCCCTGCAGCCTCTAGGGGCTGGCTCCAAAAGTGAGTCAGTCCTCATAGACTCCCATGTTAAAATGTCCAACATGTTTCCAGCAGAAATCAACATGTTTACAGCC
>JAVQJX010045549.1:0-11433 GCA_036025115.1 Ambassis agassizii
CATTTGCACATATGACCATATAAAGAGAAGCACTATCTTATCTCTCTGTCAGCTGCAGCTTCATATGGGAACCAAGTGAAAGAGACTCGGTGTTACTGCGTTACGGACTAAATGCATTATCCGTATTAAATATTACTTTCTGTTGTATATTAATAACCCATATGAAAAAAAAAACTCAAATGTGAAAGTGCCTTGAAGGTCATGATACAATCTATGCAGTAGTTTTTGAGACTGACCTTTGTGACAAGCTTCAGTTTAAATGTTAAATATGAGTTTATTATATCATCCTCCATGTTGATCAATGTTGGGCAGCATGCCTATTTAAGACCAAATGAAGGGGGAAGAGAACGACATAAAAATGATTCTTTTTTTAGCATTGTCAAGCATGTTGTTACTCGCTTTGTTTGGAAACAGAACCGTTTGGAACAATCTGACACTAAGGGCCCCCGAGTCCTGAAGACTGTTTCAGCCTTTATTAAAGTAAGATTGTACTGCAGCTGTCAACGCAGTAACATTGTAATATAGATAATATTGCAGGTCCAGCTGCTCCGTGTCATGTCAACAGAAGTTTCTGGATGAAGACCACTGCAGTCATCAACAAATGTATTCCTTTATCTGAATCACAGTGTGTCTCATTTCGACTTCCACACAGTAGCCTATCGCCCTCGTCCCCTGACGTTCACAGATGATCATTCATTGGTTACTTGTTGGCTGTTCAAGGTAAAACTCGAGTGGGAGGAGGACTTGAGGAGCGCGGCACTTCACTCCACTCAGCGCGCGCAGCGTGAAAGGGAACCATACAAACCTGCCGCGGATTATCTCTGCGTTTCACCTCTTTCACTGCAGTTTTTTTTTGGTCACTCTTTTGGAGAATATGATGGTGAAATTTTCTAAAGGCATTGTCCTCCTTTTTTCCTGCTTGTTGCTGGAACCCGTAAGTAGCCTGTATTGAGTTTTATCATGACTTAAAACTTGTGCGCACGCCGCAGTTTTACGCGTAATGTGACTTTGTAATGTTAATATTTGTGCTGTTGTTGCGCACATTTTGTTCTGTTGTTTGCAGCTGTGTTCTTTTACTTTGGTCTTTCATACCAAAACAACATAAACTTCCTCTCTCATTTTAACAACAGTCTCCTCCTCACTCCAAGTTCGCCTCCTCACACCTCACTGGCAGCATAAATGACACCTGTTAGAACTGGTCTCATTTATATTGACACCCCCCCCCCCCCCTCCTCCATCCCTTTTGATGCCTTTATTTATGACTTAGATTAAGGTGAATTACCGGGAGAAACAACAAGGTCTCCCAGCAGTGCACCATGGCAACGTCCTCCTTTGTCTGCTGGTCTCTGTGTTCTCTGGTCTCCACCGTCCTTATCCACACACTGTCTCCTGTAGAGAAGCATGCTGGAATTTTTATTTGGAGGTGACATCACCATAAATAGGATGCTGGTCCATACATCTGCACCCTCACGGGCTGTTTGTGCTCCCTCAGTGTCTGCGGAGCTTCATATTCCTGCTACAGATACAGATCATGATGACGATGATCTGATGAAGATCATGTTTGCTCCAGCTCACACAGCTTCAGGCAGCACACATCCATCACTGACACCATGCTGTCTAATGGGTGAAGTTACACAGGAGATACTATGGAGCCCCTGGACTCAGATAAATCATAACCTAAATGAGGGAGTCACCTTGTGTGTGGGGAGAGGCTGGAGTCATATGGGCTCATTTTGTGGCTAACAATAGCCACATGCTACCAGTCTGATTAATGCCTACAGAGAGGAGACTCATCCAGCTAAGTAAGAGCAATAAATCTTCTGGTCCTGCACAGGGTCCATATAAACCCTGATGGTAAACCCTGAAGGACTCGACTTCATGTTGAAACACGTCACACCTGATGAATCCCCTTCAACACACACACACACACACACACACACACACACACACACACACACACACACACACACACACACACACACACACGCACACACGCACACAGAATTTAGAGGACTAGTCACTTTAATTAACAGTGAAAAAGTCATTTTGTAAAATTAATTATTGCCAGAACTCTTCAATATATGCACATGCAGTCAGCTGCATTGCCGAACAATACACACAATGATGTTGTTTCCAATGTGTACCCACTGTTAAAAAACAACAATATTTGTCTGCAGAGTGGTAAAATTTGCATAAACTTTGCCAACTGAGGCCTAAACTTTACATACATATGATATCTGATGGAGTTCACAAAGTCTCTGTGTTGTAATTATTGTTCACCAAACACATGTGAACTGTCGTCTCCACAGGTGTTTTCAATGCAGAGTCAGATGTGTGACATGATGAAGGAAATAGACAAGGAGAGGAACATGTGTGAGGCTCAGATTGAGAACAGAACAACAGGTATGTGTGTGTGTGTGTGTGTGTTCACCGTGCCCTCTTTTCTGATATATTTATTCAACATTTATTCTGTCTTAATTTTCTAACGCTCTAACTGACTGAAGTGACACAACAAGCTCTAAAGACAACACAGGCTGTTCAAACCTGCCCTCTGGCTTTAGATTAAGCCTTGCATGGTTGAGCACTGTTTTTCACCTAATGCCAGCCTCTTGTCACACATGCTCAGGTTCACATTCTAAGTCAATACAATCTAATATCCTTCATTTGAATGATGTGCAGTAATGAAACTCACTTTGTTGTCTTATTGTTGTCTAAGTTTTAAATGACATAATGCTAAATGGAGCACGCAGCACATTGCTGTGTGTGATTCTAACTGGAGGTGTTTTGTGACTAATTTTCACTTTTTTTTTTATTTCTATATCATTTACTAGGTATAGATTCCATTAGATGGAAATGTTGTCTTCACAGTGTTGATACAATTACTGTACCACCTCCTGGGATGCTTTATTTATTGTGTTTATTGTGATACATTGTTGTGCAGGAGTGTATCCAGAGAGCACCCACAGTCACAGAGATCTGTTGACTTCAAATCAGAGTGTATGACAAAGACGAGGAGCTGTTTTATTAGTCATGGGTTCAGAATGTTAACTCAGGTCATCTCCTGTTATAGTCTCAGGGCTGCAATGACAGCTGACCTGAGCTTAAATGTTTTGGCTGCCATGGAAACTGTACCGCTCCACTTTCATCACCTCACGCGCCGTTTGTCACTGATGTGGACCCGATGATAAAACAATGTTAGAAATTCTATAACTTATGATGATTTCTTCTCTGTTAGGCTGCAGTGGAACATGGGACAAAATCACCTGCTGGCCTAGTGCTGATATTGGAGAAGTAGTTACCATCCCATGCCCCAAATACCTCTTCTACTTCTCCAGGGACGCAACTGCACGTAAGAAATTTTACAAAATAGGTTTGTCGTGTTAGAGTCACAAAGTAAAAAAAAAAAAACTTGGTCATTAGATGAAGCATGTTTGTTTCTTGAGGTCATGACACTTTAAACACACCCTTAACACACAGTATTGACTCATAGGATGTTGAGTGTCCACATGCACATACTTGTTTAATACACGGTAAAGATGGATGGCCACAAAAAGATGATCCACTCTGTGGTGACAAAAACAATCACACATTAGTTCCCCTGAGCCCTGTCCACCTTTTTATAATCTTTAAGCTTATGTTAACGCACTATACAGCTGTGAAACACCACCTGTTAGTAAGCCCTGTAGCTGATGTTTTTACCTCTTAAAGTGAATGCATTTGCAGTCCCAGGTGAGTTCACCCTGCAGGTGGACATGGACAACATGTCCTAGTGATGTGCCTACTTGATGTGCTGCCACCCAGTGTTCAAAATTTGCCGTTTTGTTACCTGGTTTAGTGAAACAAATTTGGTCCTAAACTGCAATGCAAATCCTTTAAAGGCATATTCCTGATTCGCTACTTAAATTTAACCAGGGCTTATTAAAGTGCGGTGGGAGTTTTTCTTTTATTCTATTCATCCATATTAAGGTAAAATGTCAGAGATGCTGTTCGTCTTGATCCTCATTTAACCTCCATTTTCCAATTCTTCCCTGCTATTGAGTCGTTGTTGGTATACTGTGTAAATGAGAGCAGAAGCATTAGGGTCCCTTGATCACCCACGGCTTCACGACATGAATCATGAAGAATACACTAAGACACTTAGCGCAGCGGCGCGTGAGCAGATCCCTGCACCGTCCAGCCATCAAAGAGACGTTGTGTTTGTTTGTCCTTCTTTAATCTATGAAAGCCTCACAGGGAAGTAGTGCTAATTATGTGTGAGGAAAAGCACTGTGCTGAGAGTTTACTGTATGAAGTGCAGTGTGTTTGAACTGTACTTGTTGAGATTATTCCCCACTGACTTTCTTTGTTATTAATTATCACCTCCTCAGTGTAATTATGCTGTAAGATGATGGAGTTTTCTTTAAAGTTTTTTTTTTTTTTTAACATCACAGTTTTTATGAATCAGAGACATTTGAACTAATTCAACTGAGCATCTTGGCTCCTTTCAGCGTTTTGTTACCTCCAGCAAGGAGGTTATTTTTTCGGGAGAGTTTGTTTGTTTGTTTGTTTGTCTGTCTGTGAACAAGATAACTTGAAAAGTTATTTACTGATTTTCATGAAATTTTCAGGAAACTTTCGAAATGGGACAAGGGACAAATGATTACATTTTGGAGGTGATACGGATCACCGTCTGGATCCAGGAATGTTTCAAAATAATACGCTTGGTGGAGGTCTGCGCTCTCCGAGTGCTTTTCTAGTTTTGTTTTTTGAGCTGTTACTTTCACTGAGTATGTGGTCTGTTTTTGAGTATTCCCCGATCAGCTTGTCTTTGGTGCAGGACATTTGTCTGCGTCCCAGATGTTCCACCGTCGTTGATCAGCGTTTCCAATTTCACCTCTGATTGATTGCATTGCTTAAACATTGAACCTGTGCCGAGGTTTGCCTGTGATCCAGCCTGAGTCCTCCCCCCACCCCACCATCATATTCAGGACATGAGAGGGGCTCCAACCAAAGATTTATCATTAGCTTTTGAAGGCTCAGGAGAAGCGGGGGTTTGTGTGGAAAGCTGTGATACAACCCAGATGGGAGACAGTGTGACCTGAGGTGGGGTGGAGGGGGGGGGGGGGGGGGGGGTAGCACTCTTGGGAAAAGAGAGGGAACAGATAAGGAATGATCAGATTTGTGGAGTTAAAGGCAGAAGAGGTATATTTCATTGACATGTCAAAGGTTCAACAAGCCCCCACTGTGCAGGGAGAAGGATGAAGTAAAGGTCCTTAAAAGAGAGAGATGAGACCCGGGCTGATATCAATTATGCAGTAAAACAACTAATCGGCGCAGGTCTCTGCTGGTGAAACTTGCTCTGCTCTCATGTCATGAAAGGAGGACTTCATTAAGGGATGATGAACAGTCTGGGATTCTGTGCACTGTTACTGAACAGGAGCTTAGAAAAAACCCAGCCTTGTTTCTGTTTACATTATTTAGAAAATGTTAGAAAAGTCCCTTTAGCTGCGCTGTCTGGATCAGTTGTGAAAGACTGTAGTTATTGACACATCCTGAGCCATTCATTTTCTAAGCCTCACACATAAAAACAAACCAGCATTACGAAACATGGCGCCACAGAGATCCCGGGCCCAAGTCATAAATTTAGTTGAGATAGAGTTTGCCATTCTCATGAACTCTTTACCTAGTGAGTCTAACACAAACACACTGTCATTCATGTCTTTCAACAACACCGGAGCCTCCCTGCAGGCAGAGTGACAGAGTGGCTACGTGCCATAACGTTCAGCTAATATGTAGCTTCCTCTAAAGATATAATTAGAAAGGATTTGAGCATACAACAGCAGCAGAAAAGCCTGGAAATATAAAAACGATTACGGAGCGATGAACTTGTTTGGACTCTCCTCATTGTCATGCATGACACTGAAAATCCTTGCAGTCATGTTTTGGGGGATGATGAAAGCATTCTTCTGGCAATCCCTCAAACAAGCCAAATCCAGTGGTGGCATGGGCTGAAACAGCAGGGGCTTATCCTCGCCTTTGTGTCTTGTCATGATGTTTGAGAAGACTAAGCCTCTGTCTTCTCGGCAATACGCCACTCAGGTATTTGTGAGCGCACCAAAATTTTAATGCCAAATACGTTGTAAGACTTTGGATTGTTGGTCATTTCCCAACTCGGTCTTGATTTGATAGCGAGTGATACGGTTGGGCAATGTGAGGAATGTCCTACATTTAGATTTCTACAGCAGCATTCAGGGCACGGATTAATTCCTTTTTCTTTACTGAAAGGAGGATAAATATTACACAAAAAGAACAAAATCCCTAAAGCTGTCAGTTCGTGCTTCGACTGTTGCGTTAGATACGCCTCAAGGATTTTGCAAATACAAAAAAACAACAGGTTTTCAGTTTAATGGTTTGATTAATTAATAGCAAGCGTTGAAGGATTTATTTCCTGCTCCATCCTTCATCTTTGTTTTTTTTATGTATTTGATTTTGTCATATTGCATTTAATAGACAAAAGGTAAAAAAAACACTGAAAGAAAGGACATCATTTCCCTTTATCTATGCATCCTGCAGCTGATCTAAGACCTCCATCCGCTGTACAGAGCTCTATTTATCTGCCCATCTCTTGTCCTGTCCTCCACAGCGACAGGACTGAGCTCGACACTCATTTGCTCGACGCATTAGAGAGCTCTGTTGTTTTGCACTGCGCTGCTGGGCTTGTGTCTACTCTGCTTTTTTATGTATATATATATATAATTTATTACACTCTGCTGAGAACTCTTTGACAATACTTTTGAGTTTTTCTCAAACTCTTCCTCAAACACACCACACTTCATACCGTCACTGTACTGATCTCCTCTCTCCTAATGATCGGTTTGTTGCTCTCAGACCTTTCACCTCTGCCCTCGTGGGCAGGCCAAAGTAAAAATATCTCAGCTTGACTGCTGGCCTGGTGTGTGTGTATGTGTGTGTAGCCTGAGAGTAATTAAGAAACAGATGGAGGCAAATGCACATGGGAACTGTCCCTGTGTCTCTGAACCAGTTGGACGACTGATCTCCTTCAGTCATTCCTTCCATTTCCTTTTAGTATCTGGGGGTATTCCAGTGAGACGCATACATCTCAGCATGACATCATTAAGTGAGAGTAAGGGGGAGCTTTGCCTCGCAGATTATACAACTCGTCACACACACACACACACATAGTGCAACTTACCACAGTGTTGTTCTAAGAGTCTTCACATGTTGCTTCTCCTCCTGACAGGTAACCTGTCAAAGACCTGCACTGTGCATGGTTGGACCCCAATCAGCATAGACTCCTACACAATGGACTGCGGATACAATCCCAACAGCACCATGGAAGATAACGCAGTCTGTATAACAACCAAAGGAGCTCATCCATCCTCACGTGGCTTCATTGTTTCTGCTGAATAGAATGAAATGTGTTTTTTTTCCTTTTTACAGGGAGACTTCTTCGATGCTATCAAAGTGGGCTACACCATCGGTCACAGTGTGTCCCTCATTTCTCTGACAGCCGCCATTGTCATACTCTGTCTCTTCCGGTAAGGAGATTCATCAAAAATCTGCTTAATGACTACAATCGCACTTCCTTTCCGTCAGTTAGAGCAATAAAAGCACGCAGACTTCTTGTGTTTTATTGAGCTTCTATGCTGTTTTTCACACAGCTATGTAGTCCGATTATGTGGAACGAGTCATCAGAATTTGATTCGATGTGAACACACACAACTATAAAGCCAGAGCACTTAGATGGCTGTGACTGTCACTCCTTCTCCACCTTCTTCAGTGTCGTGGGTTGCAGAGAAGACACGGCTCAGGACGTAGCTGCTGTACGGCTTCTAATAAACAGCCCACTCTGTCGAGTTGGTTTGTCTGTTTGCATGTTACAGGCTCAACAACAAGGCATGTGTTTACTCCTTGGGGTAATGAAATGCCATTGGCCCGTGCACACTGGAGCAGTGAGTGAGGATGCGGACGGCGTTCGCTGTTCGTTCCAGCTGTTGATGCAGGCAGCTGCTTGATGCTGTGTGTCATCACACTCAGGCTGCTGAGAGGAGTTTACACAATTCACTCCAAGTCATCAGGAAGGCATTTGTTGAAAAAACACCCAGCAGAGACATCCCCCCCCCCCATATTTGTTTCTTCCTGATAAATGTATGTTTCAGCAGAACACTGCTCCAATATAAGATGTGCAGTGTGACATTTAGATAAAAGCACTGCAGGAATATTGCACTAAGTGCTTTATAATGACTGCTCTGCTAAAAAAAAATTACAGGTCAACTCTTCAAAAATGAACTCATGAGGAAAATTCCGAATGTTTTGCTCTAAATGCTCATTTTTTTGTGTGTGTGTATTTTTTTTTCTGCAGGAAGCTTCACTGCACAAGAAACTACATCCACATGCATCTGTTTGTGTCTTTCATTCTGAAAGCCGTGACTGTTTTCATCAAGGACGTCGTTCTGTATGATGTCGGCGAGACGGATAATTGCCAGTCGTCTGTGAGTACTGCTCTCTCATTCATACACATTATTGATTTGCGTCTGTCAGAGGAACGCTGCGCCCCAACTAGCTCTATCAGCTGCAGCCTCCTTTCGGTTTTAACGACCCGAACGCGTCGTCTCAGAGTTTATTTAACGTTCTGGGTGTAGCAGTGTTTGCCAACTCCTGTCTACTTAACGTTTGCCCATTCATCTGACCAGCAGGATGTCGTGAGAGTTCCTGTTTGCTGAACATTAAGCTTAAACTGCCGAGAGCTCTGTCAACAAATCACATTCATAATTCTGACACCGTCATATGGCCAGAACACTATCCAGTAAGTGCTAAGTTAGGGAAGTTAGATAAGCTCCCAGTTTCACACAAACATTCGATTGATCAAGTCACCAGTCGTCAGTATTGTCTGGTCTGATTTGTGCGCCGCTTTATTGGCTTAGATCAGCAGACTGTAAATCACCTGCTTTACTGTCTCTTTATGCTCGTTAATGGCCGACTTCAGATATTCCCCTCCTCAGGGTGCACAGTTAGTCCCGAACCAAACACAGCTGCCGGCTCTCCTAAACATTCTCTAAACAGAAACACACTCAGATGGGGGGGAAACTCCATCACTTTAAATACTGTGTATGTGCTATGAGAAGGACTGAGGAAGCAGAGAAGAAACGCAAAGTAACAGAGGGTGCAGATCAATGTGGCATTTTTAGATTAAAGCCAAAAGAATATGAAGACTTGTTGATACGTCTTATTGTATATATATGTGGATATAAAAGATGAAGCATGTGCATGTGCTTTAAGTATTCCAGTAGATGCTTGTTTATCTGAAGCAGAGGTTAATGGAATAGAGGCTAAAAATCTGCGTTTTAACTTCCGTCTCTGTTTAATGTCTAACACCACTTATTATGGTAGAATAAGTAACCAGTAATGTGCTTTACTTAAACAGGCAGTCCCATGTTTTGTAAGCCTGACCTCTGTGACTCTCTGAAATTCTTTCTGCTGCTTCCGTTGGAGCAGCTCTGTTAAGCTTCCTCTTATGTTGTCTCAGTCTTTACAGAGCTCTTTACAGAGTTTTACTTTAAAATATATTCACGTGAATTCCCACACACTCCCGGGTATTATCTCTACAGTATGGTGCCAGCAGACATTTAAGGTAACTGACGTTAGCGGACAGCGCAGCCTGAGACATTACACCCACTTTCTACATTTGTAGTGGCCTTTGTTTACTAAATGATGTGACCTTTGCAGTAAAACTACAGATGATTTAAAATAAGGTAAACATCTTAATATGTATACATCAGTATGACATAATAATGTGAACACAAGAGTCTGTATCCATAAGTAGTGCAGCCACTTTCCCAGAGCAGGTGTCTTGGTTTATCAGTGTGCTGTACTCACCATCTGCACCATCTCCCTACTGCACTGCTTTCCAGAAGAATTTCATTTCAATCTTTTTTACCATACTACAAGCTGCTATAGCAGGCAGAATAGAGGATGGAAACCGTTAATAAAAGAGAGGCTGGATATGAGGACTGGGCTCACAAAGCATCAGGATACTCAGAACAACTTCCAGACGTGCAGCTGTGAGGAATATTTATGAGATAACAGATTACAGATGGACTTGGAACATAAGAAATGTGTGTGTCATTTTCTCTAATTATTGTGATGCTCACATCATGTGCACTGCTGCTTTTTATCAGACTCTTAAGTGGTAACATTAGTCATCAATACGAATTTCAGATTAAAAACTTTTGCTGTGTCTTCATCATCTGGTACATCTGCATCCAGTAACGAGCTGCTAATGTGTCTTGTAGGTGGGCTGCAAGGTAGTGGTGGTCTTCTTCCATTATGGGATCATGGCGAGTTTCTTCTGGCTTCTGGTGGAGGGCCTCTATCTTCACGCCCTGTTAGCCGTGTCCTTCTTCTCTGAGAGGAAGTACTTCTGGTGGTACATCCTGATCGGTTGGGGTACGTGCTACTTCTCGTTGATGAATGCAGCCGCTTCAGGAAAACCCTGAGCGTTTTCTCTCTGCATATAAATGAATCCCCCTCAGGTGAGGAGCAGCAGGCAGCTGGCACTGCTCTTTTCATTCGGCCTGAGAGTTTCAAATTGGAAAACAGCTGTAGCACATAGATATAATATGTATATGAATAAAATAAAGTCTTTCCTAAAGATCAACTAAGTTGACATAACAGATAATTTCTATTTTAGCGGCAACATCAAAATACATTTATTTATTCATACAGACAAAGTGCCGGAGCCTTTATGTGCTTTCATATTTTGGCTCTACGTTCATAATAATATTTTTTGCCTTTTACCCCTTTGAAATGTATATTCAACATTTCTGATGTTTTTTTTTTCATCACGCCAATAAAGTCTATAAATAGGCTTGAAATGTTGCGTCTGCCAGAAGGAAACTGGAAACGAGCCTCTCACTGTCCTGCCTAGGATGAGCCAATATTAGCACAAAACACATATGTGTCCTGTTAAAAATGATGAGCCCAAATGTAATATTGCTTTAGCTATAAAAATCATTCAAAAGATTAACAGTGTATGCTCAAGGTTCAACCCGCAGTGTTTTGTTTGAACTCAGTGGACGTAATTGACAATCGGAGACATAGAGATTATTTTGATGTTTTTCTGTTTATGTGTCTGCTTTTTAGGGGCTCCAGCCGTCTTTATCTCAGCATGGGTGATTACAAAGGCGTCTTTAAATCACACCGGGTCAGTTCATTTGTTTTTGTTTTAATTTTGATGATTAAAGTGAAGTTATCTAAATGACCAGTTTTAATTTAGATTAGAAGTCACTTTTGGCTATAAGACATAATGTGTCTGAAGATCCAAATAAATATTTATCTATTACAAAAACAGAAAAGTGATGATAGAAGCAGACTTTGTGTTGGACAGTGTTCAAAGCTGTCGGGTATAAATCTATTACATATGCGTATACAAAA
>JAVQJX010045585.1:0-10529 GCA_036025115.1 Ambassis agassizii
TAATTTATGACCACTTAAACATGTTGTGCATGACTCCACTATGTGGTTTCTTACTCCTGCTACATCTGCAAACTCTACTATGCTAACAAGGCAAAAGCCCTACAAGGCCTGAACTACAATAAGCTAGCAAAATAACTAAATTAGTTTGCAGTGTAGTAACTGTATTCTGATTACTATCATCTACTATTTCTACGTATTTTAAATTGGCTACATCACTTTATTGCACATATTCTCCTCAACAGTGTACGGATAATCAAAAAAAAATGCTTTTGCCATTTATTGTGTGTGTCAGAGAATGAAGAGGAAATTGCAGATGCAGCATCCATTTTGTTTATTTTGAATATTCTTTATGTAGCTATGGCTGTATATCCAGTCAAGGAACATCTTTAGAGGATGTAAAAAAAAATAAAATATAAAATGGCTGAATGCTTAGTGGTTGTAGTGTGGGAGAAACAGATCTGCTCATTATAAAGTATAAATGAATGTAAAAATCAGTGTAACCCACACAAAGCTGTGTCAGCTGACACGATGGTGAACTCAGATACGACAGCAGCAACCTCATGGAGACAGTTGCCACGGAGACCGGCGCACGTCATCCTGTAGCCGTTGCCATGGGCCGCCTGACGTCAAAGCCCCTCGCAAGATGCTTAGGAAACCCCCTGGCGCGGTTACTATGGATACTGACGGGGGGAGGGGTGGGGTTTAGAGGAAGCGGAAGTGTCAGCGCAGGCGGAAGTGGTACTGCCCTGAATACCCTGAGCAGCGAGCGGAGGACGGCTTGACAAACTCCCATCGTTCAGAGAATAAAATCGGGATTCCTAGTACGCTCTAAATGTGAGTTCACTTACATATCATTCGATTATTGTCTTATATACAGCATAAGCTTAGTGTTTTGCGGAGAACAGCAGCCCTAGCGGTGCCCCTATTGCTTGCCTCTGCGGCGGAAGATACCTATTGTGGTTTGGGGCTGGGTACGAGTATTTAGGCCGAGAATGTGACCAGAGATCGAGAAATAACCCACAAAACGCATGCTGGGAGATGGCCCGTTGTCTTTGTGCAGTAAATGTGCCGCATTTTTTTGAGATTTGTAGGCCCAGAATCCCGTCGATGCATGCGTGGTGCGCGGTGTCGCTGTGTAGGGAGGGAGAAGCAGTACCCAAGTTTGGCCATTTTGACAGCTTAGCAGCAGCCATCGACGGAACAGCCCAGACATTTTAGCCGCCAGTGCTAGGTGCATGTTACGATGAATAACGTAACGACTAGCCATTAGCCGCTAGCTATAGCGGTACACACAGAACATCTTTCCGCATTAATCGCTGAATAGACTGGAGATAGATCAGTGGATTGGGATGGTGGATTGTGTTAAACTCAACACCGTCATGGCGTAGTGAAGCGATATGGAAGCTAACACACCCTCCATATTTCCCGGGAGTTTTCTATCAAACTTTGATATATGAAAAATGCTTTTATTCGACGTTATGTAACACGCATTGGGCAATAGAAACACGAAGGAAATAACGCATTTCACCATTTTAGGTGAGTCGGCTCTCGGTTCGGTGTCGGCACGGCGCCATTCAGATTGAACTGGGTCAGATCCCGTTAGCAGCTAAGCTAACAGATTCAGCCAGCGGCCGTTGGGTGACGTTAGCTAGCATGCTAGCAGGCGCTAATCTATCTCTCCATCTTAAAATTCCGCAGGGGAATGCGACAAGGAGGGCGTAGCTGCTAGCGGGCCGAGTCAAACGCCACAACCCAAATACTCTGCTCCGCCGCGGCTGGGTTCAAATGTTCGTGTCGAAACGTTTGTCAGGGAGGTGGATTTTAAGCTATGGGTGTATGTCGGTTTGCAGCTGAAGATGGAGCACCTCGTTTTTTTTTCTTCATCTCTCGGAGCAATTAAGCCATTTAACTTTAATAGTTAGCTGGGTGATTTCCATAACATCTCTGCAAATTAAGATAGCATTAGTTGTGTGCAAGATAATTGTAGCTGATTAACGGGGCTGACTTGGATCAATTTTAAACCGATGTGCGGGGTCGTCATGGCGGTTAGTAAGGCGTCATTAATACGCCTGTGATCAGCGGCATTTTACCTCATGCTAAATGCTAACATCAGGATGCTAATGTGTCATAACATGGCCTTTTAATGCTTGTCGACTGTTAATCAAATCATTGCCCCTCTTCAAATAATTACAACTCATATTTCATTTAAAGGCATATTTATTACACAAAATATTGAAGGTTCAAACAAAATAATGCTTGACTCAACAGTGCACTGGGTTATGGCCACAGTGGAACTGTTAAATGTTTTCACTATTTGCAGTTCATGCAAATGAAGACATCACCAAACTTTCCATGTTAAATAGTTGGAATTTTATTTATTGCTTGATCATTGAAAATATCAAGTGAAATCCAGCATTTCAGTAAAAATAAAATAAACAAAATCACCTGACTGTTTTGATGGTGATGTTGATGGAGGAGGATTTGGTCCATAGAAAACTCTAAAAGGGGCACATTTTATTTTCTCAACAAATGTCGTGTTATTAGACAGAAAGGCTTTTAAAAAATTTTAATAGTCTAGCCATTTTGTTTTTTTTTTCTAAATCTATTGGAAATGCGGGCCATATTAGCAGATAATTGATTTTTCGGCCTTTGAATCAGCACTTTATGCTTCTAGTGCACTCCCAGCTGAGAGGCTATTAATTACTTTGTAGAACCATAGGCAGTGTATAAGTGTGGGCACATGATCAGTTTAGTTGATTCGAAATGGATTTTTTCAAACTTTTCACCTTCGTCATTCATTTTCTAAGAGTTTATTTAAAAATATTTTTAATTTTTGAATATTTTATTGGTATAACTCAATGTTTTACTATGAACCCCTGGACATTCTTGAGTGTGACATAGTTCCCTTTTTTCAGTCACTGTGTCAAGATTTTATGTTCTCTTTGACCATTGTTAATGAATAAAACAATAGCAATAAATATCTGTTGAAGGACTCTCTGCACTACAGAAGTCAAATATTTATCAGATTTAAATGGTCTCTGCAAACATCATACTATCTTTCATTGTTTTTCTTAGTTAAGACTGATACCACAGATATTGATTTCTCGAGTGACTATCAGCAGCTCACCACGATTATTGTAAGTGAGCATAAAAAGAAATCAGTGCATTGATCTGGTGCTGTGATCTAAGTGGAACATTGCATCAAAGCCTTCTCTGAATAAGCACTTTTAAATGTAATGACTAAGTCCGGAGTACCACCATTGAATGGGGAGGGGTATTAGTTGCCATGGATGCCTCAGTGCCATCTGGTGGTGTTGAGGTAAACTCCATTATGTGCATTTGCAATGGAGGAAATGATCACCATTTCGCTAATCAAAAATTATGAATCTCAACTTGGAACACTGGGCTTCCTGTGTTTTTTGTGTAAGCTCTGT
Organism: Ambassis agassizii; assembly: GCA_036025115.1. Taxonomy (NCBI): domain Eukaryota; kingdom Metazoa; phylum Chordata; class Actinopteri; family Ambassidae; genus Ambassis; species Ambassis agassizii. The sequence continues at coordinate 3,435 of JAVQJX010045585.1, forward strand.
GTAGTGTAGTAATATAAATCATAATGAATGTCCTTAAAAGTCAAATGTGAAAAAAAAAAGAACAGCTCAAAATAATTATCTTGCAGCAACTTAAATTACTCGAGAGTTTACCTAAAGACAGATATGGTTAATGGTTTTGCGGCACTGCATTTATGTAGGGATACTTTGGTCATAATTGATTAGATCAAGACTTATGAGTGGAATTGAAATCCCAATACTAATGGATTTGACTGAAAATCCCTAATTGAAAAAAAGGTAGAATAAGATTAAATGATAATACTCTGCTTTTACCTTCCATAGGGAAGCACTCTTCTCAAACCCTGCTCTCACAGGGAGGTCAGAGGTCAGGTAAGCCTCAAGGATGCTCAGCCTCAGCAGGAGGGTTTTTGAATTTCCATCTGGTGGAAGGGTGATCTCAAACTAAGGATCTCTGGTGCCTGTTCTGGTGGATATTTGAAAGTATTTTACCTCTGACTGTGTGGTCATATGTTCTTTAACTATATAAAAAGGGAAATGGACTGGTTATGCATTTGAAAAACAAGAAGGTGCTCATTTCTAGTTTGATGCGGACATGGAAAAGAGATGGGAGGCGAGGCTGTGGCCTACTTAGACCTACAGATTCATCTGAAGAGCAGAAAGCCCTCTGGGATGAAATAACATGGAGCAGGCATTTTACTAGAATTGAGTTTTTGACATTTTATGAAGTGCTGTTAAGTCTCTGCTAGAATATTTGGTGCTTTTTTTTAGCTATACAAATAGAGGTTTTATTGACAGTTATAGATTAGTATTTGGCTAACCACAGTTAGGAGTTGATTGAAAGATTGATCATCTTTCATGTTTTTTTTTTAAATAAAGTAACACAAGTTCTAGCTATTCCACTCATGTTGTCCCTTCCTGTTATGTATCTATTTCTTCAGCATGCTGTACTTACAATATGTTATGGGTATTTGAATACCTCATCTTCTCACACCTGTCTGGCTGCTCTGTATTGTTTTGCTGCCTGTTTCAGCTGGTACGTGAAGAGCCTCTAAATCGCTGAAATTACAAACACTCAGTTGGTCTCTTCTGCCCTGCCCTCCCCCTGTGTTTTTCTTTTTGCAGCCTAAAAAATGGATAAGAACGACCTGGTGCAGAAAGCCAAGCTGGCAGAGCAGGCCGAGCGCTACGACGACATGGCGGCTGCCATGAAGGCCGTAACGGAGCAGAGCAAGGAGCTCAGCAACGAAGAGCGCAACCTGCTGTCTGTTGCCTATAAGAACGTGGTATGTTATCCATCTAATAAACGAAATCTTGAATGTGGGTTTTCTTATTAACCTAAGATACTTTGTAAATATTGATGTTATGATGTTGAATTTTATTAGATAAAACTATATTTAGAGGTGTTGTGTATTCAAAGTGAGCCTATGAAAATTGAAATGATGACAGAAAATAGCTCTGCGCCTTGTCCGGGCTGAGTGTTATGACTCCGCGAATAAACAGACACAGGAGGGAAAAGTCCAATCCTCGCCAAAACGCAGAGAAACAAGTTCCTGGTAATTCTGCAAATCTCTGCTCTTTGTTTTCACAATAAACACTATCTGAAGAAACTCACCTTTGACTCCTCAGTGTGAGAAGTCACTCTTTTTCGCTCCCATTTTGCACCACTCGCTCAGAAGGCCATTTATATCTCTTCTCTTTTTTTGCGCTAAACATCTAAAGTTAAAAGCTCTGTTCTTTCTCAGACAACTGACAGATTTTTCTAAGGAAACATTTACTGTGTAGGTTTGGGCCAACAGCACATCATATTCACACTCTAACATTACACAGTATACTATAGCATATCCCATCTTGTTAAAATGCCATTTTGTGCCAGTGGCAGTGTTATTTGGATTTTTTTGTTTTTGTTTTTTTTTTTCCTTCCAGACTTTTATAGTCTTAACTTTCAAGCACAAATTATGTAAGAGCAGCCTCAGGTTTTCCAGCAACGGTGCTTTTATTTTAGCTGCAACCAGGAGAATTGTTGGTCTATGGTTATGTTTACTTCAGACATAGGAAATAGATTCACACTTACCTCACATGACAAGGAAGCAGTCTTTGTCAGAAGGGTTGGGTGTTATTGGTTGTGTTTGGTTTGTCACAGCTAATTTAGCTTACAGTACTGCTGAATAGAAATGTAATTTCGAGTGATTAAAACTGACACAACAGATATGTTTATTATTATTCCAGCTGTGTTTGTGAGATCCTTTCTCTTAAAATCAGTTTTCATTGACATCGTTGTTGTCATTAGGTGGGGGCCCGCCGTTCATCCTGGCGCGTCATCTCCAGCATCGAGCAGAAGACGGACGGGAACGAGAAGAAACAGCAGATGGCCCGTGATTACCGCATGAAGATCGAGACTGAGCTCCAAGAAATCTGCCACGACGTGCTGGTATGGGCAGGCACAGGGAAGGGCAGCCAGGGAGTGAGGGGGTGTGAAGGAAAAAGGAGAGAGAAGACACGATGGGTGGAGTGGGAAAGATGGAGGATGAAAGCACACTAGCTTATCCCTCCTGGCTGAGAAAAGAATGTCACATGGTGTTACTTTTGTGGAGTTGGTAATAATGTTGCTAGCAGCAGTGTTGGCAGCTGTTGAAAGAGCTGTCAAACAAAGCTTTAATTTTCCTCACCGTGCTACCCGACTAGGGCATCTCAGCTTAATTTTCTTGTTGGTGCAGAGGCAAAAGAGAGCTTGATACGGAAGGAATACAATTTGTGAAATTTGCTCTAGTGTCTTTTTGAAGTAGCTGCTGTTAGCTGAAGCCAAAATACAATAAGTAAACCGCGCATGCAGAGATCGACAGCCCTTTGTGATTAAAGATTCCTGATGAGTGGTGGTGCCAATTGTCACACTTGATCAGTTTATTAAAATTCACACCAAATATACTTGTCTGTGGAGAAGGTATGATTCTATAAGTTGGCATAATGTGCCTGCTGTGCTGTCCTGTCAAATGAAGACTATTAAAGAATGGCTCTCTGGTGGTGTAGATTTAGCTGCCAGCTAGCAAAATATTAGCAGTTCAGTCTTGGATATTTTAAGTCACATTATGGATCATGGAGGTCACTTTTGGTTCTGTAATTATTATTTTTTTAAATTGACACTGCTCTGTGCATTCTATTGGTGCAAGCTGTGCAGGAGTGATATTAGGGTACAGTCTGATCTTTATTTTGACAGGCTAATATGCTAAAAAAAAAAAAAAGCACACAAATGTTATTGCAAGAAATCGACCTGGAATGTGCCTAAATCTGTCAGGTCAACGCATGGCGTCCTGAAAAACAAGATCTTCTTCCCTGTTCCAGTTTAAAGCTAATGGTGGAGCTGCAGTTGGAAAAAAACAGCAAATTACTGACGATGTTGTTAATAGATGTATGTTCAATCTCTGCAACCAAAAAAAACACAGCCACAGTTTCAGTTTAGCGTCTGTGCTCTAGTTAAGGAACAGTAGATAAGCAGCAGTTATGTCTGAACCTAATGTGACCTGAACGTCACTTGGTTATAGTGCAGGAAAAACACTGCGTTTAGTTTTTAAATGGTTAACACAATGAATATAATTTAGGCCTCATGAGCAACCCTCACGCTGTCAGGTCCTGACTAGGGTAGAACAGAAATTGCTCAAGGTCAAACCAGACTCAAATTTGTTAGCGCATGAGCAGATTTCTAATAATATCTTCAAGGTCAAACTGGAAGGCTCTGCAGTGATGTGGTGCTGTTGGAATGAAAGGAGGAAGGGATGGCTGGAGATGTGCTCTCCTTAAAGCAGCAGGACACAACTTGGAAAGGGAATGCGCTTTGGTGCAGGACAGAAAAATGTGTCACTAACCTCGACCTAGAAGATTTTACAGAATGAGTAGGCCAGCAGGAAAAGTCACATTTATTTCATTACAGAGTATGAATTTTAATATAATAGCTTTCAGACGTATATACATTTTCTGCCAAAGGAAGGGAAAAATCTAGCAAACCAGTCCCAAGTTGGTGTTAATGCTTAGTGTACATTTAATGCTAACATCAAGATGAACAAGCATGGCAAGGGGACATGTGTGATTAAATATATTTGTTGATTCTAAAACGCGCTGAACACAAGAAACTTTGAACTGAAATAGTTACCACTATAGATGTCTATAGATATCCCAGGACATGTTACTGAAGTCAGCAGATGCAAACGTACTCCTCTTCGTCTGAATGGTCTAAATGTGATCAGTGAAACAACAAAAGCTGCTCTCAGTGAAGAGATGCTCCAGGACAAAGTCAGAGCCGATCACATGATCTGTGTAAAAAGCCTTCTTTACATGATCAGATGAGGACAACATAAGTCATAAGAACAAGAATGACACATGCTTTAAGTTAGTGACACCCCATTGGTCCACTGGCCTTATGTGGGCCCTATTCAAACAAATGCTCATTATTCAAGTGGCTCGGGGCCATAATGGTATGTAACTGTAAACTCAATGATTCCTGTCATGGGTTGAAAACTGACAATTAATCACCCACTAGATGGCAGCCACACTGACATTCAAACGTGCTTTTTAGGAAAATGATGGGTGACATTTTGGAGGGTTGTATCTTTATATCCAACAGCTTAATTGTGAATATATTATAGATATATAGGATTGATGGTTATCTGAGAATAATTGACATTTGTGAGTGTGATTGCATTTATCACAGGTCCACTGTGTCCACTACAGGGGTACTTTGTGGTGTTTTTATAGTCCTACAAATTTCTATTTATTTATTTATCTTAAACATCCTTTTTCTTGTGTGTTTCAGAGTCTGCTCGACACATTTCTCATTCCCAATACAACTCAGTCGGAGAGCAAGGTGTTCTACCTCAAAATGAAAGGAGACTACTTCAGATACCTGTCAGAGGTGGCTTCTGGGGATTCGAAGAAGGGTAAGGATCTGGATAGGATTGATCTTTTGCACAGATAGTTGCATTACTGTCTTCAAGTTGAGGAGCTGTGTAGCCGAATAGCTTCCCTGTTTTTTTTTTTAAAGGACAGTTGAGCAGAAGGGTGTTTATTGACCTGGGGGCCTTGAACCCAGTTAAAGGAATGATTGTTCTGTCAGTATGCCACCCAGGTAATCAGAGCGTAACCAGGGCATCCTTTTTATAGCTCAATAAAGTTTGTTTGCTGCACTGCTCAAAACGGATCCCTGTTGGTAAACAGAACATGCTATTTAAGGTTGTAGTGTAATTAATGTAAACAAATAGGACAATTGCTGTGGAAATAACAGACGCCTCCACACTCCATTGTGTGTCAAGCAGTTGGGTTTGTAAGAAATTGAGAATAATAGCAAAAGCTTCTCACAATTGCAGAATGTGACCATGATATGTAAACCCCTTTTAAAAGAGCGTGTTCAAACCATCCTCTGAAAATCACGCACATTGAGCAAATCATTTGATCGTGCCGTTATGTCGTCCTCGATTTAGAGTCTTTTGCTCAAGCTGTTGTTGTTAGTGACGCAACTAACCCATTCAGAGTGTTGCCAAGAGACAGTAACCCATGGTGTTTGTTGCCAAGGTTATCAGTCATCTGACTCAGATCGTCACGGTGATATGCCAATGCACACAGCTTTGTAAAAAAAGGGGGGGGTTGTGTCTTCATAGTGTCAAAGTCATCAAAGGATTCCCCTCCCACTGTGATGCGTAAGCTGTTCTTAAATGGCGGTTGTTGAAGCTTAACCTGTTCAATGAAAACCATTAGCCATGCTGGTGTAGAGGAGTTTTACTCTTCCCAGAGCATGACTGCTTAGCTCTGCTTCATTTTCAAGACTACACCAACATGCAAGGCCTTTTTCCACTGCAGAAACTAACAGGCCTTTTTTACTAACGGGTTGTGTTTTCAGCAACGGAACGTCACCCAATTAGACTTTCAAAGCTGAATACTTACTGCAGGGTAAAAACTTTAATAACGCCTTGAAAGCTCCAGTTTGGACACTGATTGGCAAAACTGAACAAAGAATTCAGTCATAACATGGATGATGTCACCTATAATTTAACCGTCAGATTGAACAAAGAATTCTCTACTGAATGGTGGTGAATTTCCAAGAAAATGTTTTTAGTATGTCATTTTATGAACCAAGTGAACCCGTAACTATGGATGAAACGACTGCTGGAAAGCTGTTTTGAGGAGAGGGTCAGTTCCTATGAATGAGTTCCTGCAGTGGAAAAATACCTGAAGCCTTGCAACAGAGCTGTTAGCATGGCGGTAAACTACTGTTTATTTTAATATACTGAAAAGTATCAATTTACTCCAGTCTGGGTTCTCATGTGGAGATTACTGTGTGTGCAGCATAGTGATAGTAACTGGCATTTGTTGGTGTCTTACAGATACGGTGGACAACTCTCAGCAGGCTTACCAGGACGCCTTCGACATCAGCAAGAAGGACATGCAGCCAACACACCCCATCCGCCTGGGCTTGGCCCTTAACTTCTCCGTCTTCTACTATGAAATCCTCAACTCGCCCGAGCAGGCCTGCTCTCTGGCCAAACAGGTGGGTACATACCGCTTTGTTTACTCTCACTGAAAGCAAATGTTCTTTGGTATTCCAGGTTACAGACAGGTGGCCCCTCCCCCACAGAACGGTGTGCCATTTGGCAGCCAAGATTCAGCAGTGTCTCACCAGCTGCTGAGCTCTCTGTTCTCACAGATATGAAGCCCTCAGGCATTACTGCCAGAACTCAAAACTGTGATTCAGATGTACCCAGAGGCCATTAAACCTTTAATGTATAGTGATCTAGATCAGAGTATTGAAAACGTATGAAAATCGGAACTTCTCCCTGCAGGCTTTCGACGAGGCGATCGCCGAGCTCGACACCTTGAACGAGGACTCGTACAAAGACAGCACGCTGATCATGCAGCTACTAAGGGACAACCTCACTGTGAGTATGACACACACCGTTGAGCCTTTTATAAGTAGCATGTGGTGTCTTATACCCAAATAATTACATAAAGTAAGTGATGACGATGTTTACTAGAATTGCTGTTAGGTTGGACAGATTCCCGCTGAAACTAAGAACACAGACTTGTTTACATCAGTTTACATACAGACTTGTAATTTCCCTTCAGGGATCAATAGAG
>JAVQJX010045586.1:0-11250 GCA_036025115.1 Ambassis agassizii
ATGCCCCTGAGTTTAAACACACACACACACACACACACACACACACACACACACACACACACACACACACACACACACACACACACACACACACACACACACACACACACACACAAACAACTCCTCCATTGTTTCAGATGAATTACTATAAACTGGTTGTGTGTGTCTTCAGTGTGTAGAGGCAGTCCTCTGGGGGAGCTGTACCGGTGTGTTGAGGAGAGGATAAGGGTCAAAGTTCACATCAGGACCTTTAAAGGACTAAGAGGCGTGTGCTCTGGCTTTGTTGTGGCCTTCGACAAGTTCTGGAATATGGTGAGAAACCTCACAAGTGTTTGTGTATTATTATAGTTTTTATTTGTTATGTCATAATCCACCTGGATTATTTTTTTTTTCCCTGGTTATTGTCTTTGTTTGGCAGGCGATAGTGGATGTTGATGAGACATACAGAGAACCTCTGTTTGGAGAGGCGTTGTACCACGAGAAAGCCCTCACCGTCTCACGGGTAACTGCTAGATTAATTGTATATTTTTAACCAAAATGAAACCTCACAGTATCAAATCTTGTCTGCTGTCATAAAACATGAGAGTGATTTAATAATGTACAAAAACTGAATATATAATTTACATTTTCTGTGGAGATGTAAATTTCCAAAAATGGGATTTGATCTCATGATAATCTTCAGGATGATAACTTTATGATCCATGTTTTCACCATCAATATTAACACGACTAAAATCTACATGCAGCTCTTTGAGAAGCTAAATATCCAGGAGAGCTCAAGAGGTGACGAGCCAGCGAAGAAGCAGGACACCAGTGGGAAAAGCAGCACATATCAACCCGCAGATCCCAAAACTGCTCCAAAAAGCTCCTCTGCACAGGATACTAGTGTGAGAGGGAATAGCAGGAGAGCAGAGTCCAAGCTGTCAGGAGCTGTTAAACATACAGTCTCACTGAAAACCCAGGTTCCGCAGGCTCATCTGAACAAAGACTCCCACAAGTACGGAAAGGTCCACACGCGCCACGTCAACCAGCTTTTCATCCGTGGTGAAAACATTATCCTGGTAAACCCACAGCCGCTCTGAGCTTTGTTTTCTTATAGATTGCTGAGGGATACTCTCACTTTAGATTCAGGTGAATCTTCACAGACAGCTGTTATATTATCATATTGATATGGAGTTTTTTTCTTCTCTGTCCACCAGAGAAATTATTTTGCTGTTGAAAAAAATAAAGCTTCTCATTTCTAATTCAAGAAATATGTTGCTTTCTTTTATGTGACGCTTACTAAAGTAAATTGTGTGTTGTGGTTATTAACCAGTAGATGGCAGCATACACATATGAGCCATCTGTGAAACCATTGTCATCTCGCAGAGCTTGTCCCTTTATGTTGCATTTCCCCGTTAGTTTGAACAGGAATGACAGCGCAGTCTCAGCGGACTTCATAAATGCATTATGAATAATTGAGTTTGTGAAGCTGGAGATTGCAGATGGCACTCAAAAGCTGTCATTTGTCTTGACGTCTCAGATTGCTTTTACTCTTTAATGGGCACATTACCCATAAAAGCACAATTTACTGCGTCTCATGGAAGTTGTAAGGATGTTTTTTTTCTTTTTAAATGACAGAGGTTAGTTGTGGATGATGAGCAGCACAGAATGATTGCACGTTCCAGCGTCTCTGGATCTGAGTTTTATTTTTGTACTTTTAGTTTCTCTTAATTTTACTGCGGCGGGATTAATTGACCCTCTTTCCTTATATTTTATGTCAAAAGTGGGGCAGATTCTATCAGCAGCTAGGCTTTTGTTCATCTAATGTATATACTTACTTTTCATATAATGCATCAGAATATTATTATTAGTATAGCCCATTTAACAGTTTTCTCCAGAGAGGAAAAATGGGGTCAATTGTTTAATGTAATGCTGTGTTTTAGTCGTGTTTGTCACACAAGTGTGTTCCAACAAACCTTGATGCAGTATGAGAAGGTCACAGCACCAATCGTGCAGAGATGAGCCACAATTAGACTGAACAATCTGTCTCGTGTCTTATACCAATTTAATCAGGCCACCCCTCTCACCGAGAGAAACTGTATATTTGAAGAATTAAGGACACTAAGTCAACACTGAAAGGCCTCTCCTTATTAACTCAGACGATGAAGTTAAAACCCAGAAAAATGTAATTTCAAAGTAAAGTGCAGTGGCTTCACTTTTGCTGCTGGAAGCACTTTTGAATGAGGCTAATGACATAGCACACCAAATAACACACACCATTAACAAATTTCAATCAACTGTTTAATGTTGTAGATAGAGAATCTCAATGTGTAAATCAACACTGAATAATGCAAAATTTAATTTTCTCAAAGGATTTTCTTTACATTTGCATATACTAGTGTTTCAGTAACAATGCCATTTTAGAGAGGATCAAAACGATTCATAGAGAAAAACAAAATGCATAAAACAATCTACTGATATATATGTATATATATATATATATTTAGAAAAACAGCAAAAGATTTTGGTCATTTCAATGCTTCTGACACCGATGCAAGGCTACTATGTGTTAGTGTGCTCCACCTCTTGAGCCCATTGGAGAGCAGAGAAAGCACAACTTGGGTCCTCCTGGGGCTGCAGAATCCACTGCCTCCTCCTCTGGTTGGTGAATTATTTATTTCATGTTTGACATACCTGAAATGTCAGGCACCCAAGATTCAATGTTGATTATCAATCACTCATTACAAGGGTCAAGAGGCATCCACCAGCAGGCACTTGAAACCAATGAAGAGCATTGTTCTGAACATCAAACAGGGTAGCTGGAGTGCAGCTGCAGAATTCACCACCCACAAAACATCATCTAACATGATCCCAGCTGGTAAAAGTGCGTCCTCTCACACAACCTTCTGTAACTGATAAGTTCCAAGACACATGGTGACAATGTTTAAGAGGGCAGGTTTTATGTGCAACATCAATGACGACAGAAGAGATGGAAGGCAGCATTTACCAAGATTCACTGTACATAAATGCATTGAACAGTCTTAATAACAGTCTGAATCCGTATTTGAGGTGCTGAGTAAATAGTTATTTCCACCACTGCCCAGAATATATTGTAAAAAAAAAAAAAGTGTATGGGATGATCAAAACCAAATGAGTGGGGCAATTATACAATTGCATTTGATATCAGTACACACAGTACACTTGGCTTGAGGCACGAGTACAAACATATAGTACAGAAGCTCTGCTGGCAGTTGGCTTAAACACTGCACAGTGACATTGTCTCCTTCAAAGAGGTTAAATTAAGAAAAAGGCAAAGGTCTTTCAGGCACTGCTGTAATGGACAACCCACAACCCTCACGCGAGGCTATCTACTGATTATCTCATTTGGATGCAAAGAGATTATAATAAACTTCGTAAGTAAAATATATAGCTGTATACCCATGAGGAAGGCCACAAATGATCTGTTAAAGGATCATTATTTTCTAAATCAATAGCATTCACTGCAAACAATCATTCTTTACTCCAGCTGTGGCACTCACAACCACATTTGGAGTGTGGACACATATGTACAAAGGGATGGTGTTCTTCGTTATAGGTCTTAATTCATATCAGATTTGGTCTGTATGATACAACTTACAACTCTTCACGTTGTCACTGCCTCTAATATATGAACTTCATAACTTACTGCACGGGCTTCAGAGTTCTATTTACAGGTAAAAGGAAGATCAAGGACAAAGGAAAGAGGTAACCTGACATTCTTCAATGTACTGTAGAAAGTTAAAATGGCTGATCATGTTATCCAAACTCAATATTCACTTAAACTAATCTGGTGATTTGACTTGATTGAGGTCATAAAGCAAATCCCCCTCACATTCTCTCAGTGGCACTCTCTCCCTTTCACTGACTCATAACCAACCAACAAGACACACCGTCTCCAGTGTGTCTGTTGACCACCAGCCCACACAGATCATTGGTTCAAACACACACAAACAAACAAACACATACATTTAACTCATTATCACTACAATACTTTAAAAACAGAAAGATTGCAGGGTGTTGGTATTTATGATGGTTGATATTATTCAAGTACTCTTTGTTTGCAGCTCATAACAATCCTTCACCAGTGGACGGAGAGACTGCCACCACCCCTCCTGATAATCTTTGCTCACCAAGTTCCATCACTTTCCAAAGTTGCCAAAGTCAGCAAAGGCATCTTGTTTGGACTGTTGGACCATAGCAGGGTTCACTCCCATTCCCATCCCCATCCCCATCCCCATCGCACCAGGCATACCCATGGTCATACCACCTTGTGGTATCCCCATGTTCATACCCATACCCATCCCCATCATGCCCTGGTTCGGGGCCATACCCATTCCCATGCCAGCACCAGGGACCATCATAGGATTAATGGGCGGTCTGACAGTCGTAGGTCCAAGACTCATGGTGGAAAATCCCTGGGAGAGCATGTTGGCAGGCATCTGGTTGCCTGGAAGTAGTAAAGGAAAGTGAATAACAGTGCCAAATCTTCTACAATCTGAAACACTATAGTGCTGCTGCCATTTGTCAAATCTTGTAATCTCACCATGTTGGAGGGTATTGAGGCTGGGCTGACTGGGCTTGGGGGGCTGCATGCCAGGACCCAAGAAGTCCAGGCTGATGTTGACTGAGTGGTCTGACCAGGTGGATGGGAGGGATGCTTTGGCTCCTGTACCTTGAGAGGCTATGCCCTGTCGCACTGCCTGGAGAGGCTGTGGTTGTAGGGGGTCTCCTATGTTCTGAAAAGGCTGGTGAGAGATCCATATAATGAGAGAAGGAACTAAATCATGGCAAAATCAACAGCAAAAAGAAACACAAATGCTTCAAGAGTCAAACAATGAAAAGCTGCATTTTTCATTATTCAAGGCCCCAAACCTTTAGCCTGACCCACTTAACCCTCACACTGTCAGAAGAATCTGCTTGTGTCTTTTTCTAACCTCATTAAAACACTGCATCAAAAGTAACTGGCAAGAGGGTGGGTGTATTATAGGTGGGTGTACTTTCAATGAAACAAAGAACAACTGTTTTTTTTAAGTAGGTCAACAACCTTTTAACATGGAAATACAGTTGACATATGCAAGCTTTTGTTGGGTTTTTCACAGTTTTTGTAACTCAAATCTCATTCTTCTCATTCTGTGTCAGTAACAGGGAGGAGTGGGTGGTTAGTGGGCAGTCTCTGGGGGAGATGAGCATCTGGTGAGGCTGCGTGTTCACTCTCCACCATCATGCTTGTCCTCCGTCTTTCAATCATACTTGGTACTGTATGTCTCTATCAGACAGACACATCTGATGTGGCCAGCAGTGGACAGTTTATAGTGGAATGATGGAAAATGGAATGAAGATTTTTATATCCTACGATATTGTGAAAAAGAATTTTGCACAGGGCCATCATCAACTAGTCCGGTGTCTGGAGTAGTCTAGCTCCACACATGGTCGGAGAATGCAGTTATTTTCACTTCTTTGAAGAAGAATACTACTGTATTTGCAATCTGAAGTGAAGGCCATGTGTGAAATGGCTTAGTATCAGTTATGAGGAATTGCACATTTCAACTGGCATTAACAATAACAAAAGTAATTGAAATATACAGAATATATAGAATTTACTAGTCAATTCTGTGATTTGTGTTAAGCTATAAACAGTACAAAAGATGAGAATTTAAAGCCTCCAACCATCATGTTTTATGAGCAATAAATAATGAATAAACCATCTGGTACAAACTGGTATATATGCCATTGCTGGAGACTGTATCCATATTCTGCGAACGAGCAGTACTGATTGGCTTGTCATCCACTCTAAACACAGACAGTGTACTGGAACTTTGCAACCATGATTCTATTTTCTCACTGAAAAAAAGACTAAAGAAATGAAAAAATGAAAAAAAGTGTATGACTATTCCTCTGCAGATATTTTCATTCCATGCCCAGCACAAGAGTTTTATAATAGTATATAACAATGAATGGTTAAAAAAGTGTGTGCATGAGTGCAATCATGCATACCTGTGACTTAGACTGGGGCAGGACTGTGGTGCTCATGCTCTGTGTGCTGCTCATGCTAAAGTTGAGGCTCTGAGAGGAGGTGAGGGTCTGAGTTGGCCCCATCAAATCAAATAGATCTGCTGAGGCAGGACCGGAGCCTGGCGCTGAGACTGGAGCAGGGGCTGGGGCGGGGGTAGGACCTGCTGTGATGGCTCCAAAAAGGTCATTTCCACTAACATCAACATTTTGAGCAACTGCTGGCATCTGACCTCCAGGAAAGGCATTCCATTCTCCGAAATCTCCATTAGTGCTGGAGGACAGTGCTGTTGTAAAACAAGAGAAGAAGACAGCTATATGTCTGTGCTTGAGTTCAAAATAGTGATATTAATATTTAAGTTAATTAAATAAGTAAAAAAAATCTAGAAATTTGGCTAAGAAAAGTCATACGCACACATTATCTTGGCATTAAAGACTACACCCTGAATTGTCAGTCAGGCCTGTTTAGCTTTATCCAGGTACATTTTTAGTGACCACTGGTACTGCATTTAAAATTTTCATTAAAATGGCCTGCCTTGTTGTCTCTCTCCCTCTTTCAGCTTTCTCCACCCCCACCAACTTTTTTCTCTGTCCCTGTCTCCTTGTCATCCATAACAAGAGTTGATGTGTGTCTGTTCTTATTATGCAGAGCAGGTAGCTGGCTCCATATGGCCTGGGCTCTCTCCCAGAATCCCTCTGAATATTCTAGCAGTATGGCTGTAACAGGACAGCATTCACATGCACACACAAAAACAATAAAACTCTGTAAACCAACCAGAGGCAGAAGGCATGCTTGCAGAGGCAGCAGGTGAGGAGAAGTCAGCAAATCCACCAATTAGGTCTGCATTGAGACACAGAAAAGTGAATTTTAAACTAGTGAGTACCAGGTGTCATAATGGCATAGTTAGCATTCCTTCAGTGTCAGAAGTGTAGAATGGAGGGGAGGGGTGGAAGCAGCAGATAGGTAGATGCGACCAAACATCTGTTCAGTGCTCCCGCCCTCACCATTCACAAGGGACTCCTCCAAAAGCATCTGGTGCACTTAGTTTCTATACATCAACTCCTTCCCCCTGCTGTCCCCCAAATCAGAAGCTAGTGTCAGCAGCTGGGTACTGTCACTTTCAACATAGTCTTGTGTGTGTTTGTCTGTAGCTACTGTAGAGTTTATAGTTTGTGATGTTGCAACACTGAATTAACCGTGTAGCTACTGGAAGGTATATTTTTCTATTTGAGGTTCTTGTCTTTGGCTTTTTTTTTTTTTACCTGTGGCAGCAGGCTGACTAGGGGTGGCATCCACCATTAGCAGGTCAGCTAAACCAGAACTGGAGGGCTGAGGGGCTGGTGTTTGCTGGGACTAAAATAAAATAAACAAAATAAAATAAGGACACAGTACAAATCCAAACCTTATAAATGATGCCTTATGTCAGATGTCACATGTGCGCTTGCTACCTGTTTGGTACTGGTATCTGGACTCCTGTCTCCTGTGTAGTGGGCTGCAGCTCCCAGGTCTACTTTCCTGGATGGTGCTCCTCTCTTCCGTGTTGCTGTTGTCTCTGTTGCTTGGACGATCTGAACGCTCTTGGTGGTAACAGTCTCCTCTTCATCTTTAAACTCCTTTCCCTGCTTGCCATTGTGGGATGATCGACCCCACTCCTCCTCATGATCACTTCAGCAAAAATACAACGTGATGTGAAGTTTAGCAGAGATATCAATTAAAGGTTAAATATGGCACCATAGATTTGGCGGCTGTTTCTTACCTGGATCGATCTGGAGAGTCATCTCTGTCCTTCTTCCTAAATCTGTTTATAGTATCGTCAATAGTGCTGCCAATTTTATCACTGATCTCCCCCAACTTTTCACTGAAGGGGAACTGCCCTTTATTCCTCTCCCAGTCATCGTCCCACTTTCCCTGGTTCTCACTGGAGTCATACCTGTCCCCCGCTAGAGAGGCAAGAAGTATAGAATAGAATTTTGGTCCATTTCATTTTGTTACCCGATCATGTAATGAAGAGTCCCTTGTCTTTGGCCCCAGAAGGGGCACACAGGTAAGTGAACTGAAAACATTTGTTGTTGTGTTGCAATAATTATGAGTATATTCAAGTTGTCTGCTTAACTACTTACGGTAGCTTCTGTAGCCCATACTGTCAGAGGACACTCCAATATATTTGTCTTTGTTTTTCTTGGCCTTTTTCCGTTCTTCCCTTAGCCTGTCATCGTCCTGAACAAACTCTACCAGCTCCTTCACCTTCTGACGAACATTCACACCTTGGTCTTTCCCATTTTCATCTAAGGATAAAAGTAAAAATTAGAAATCACGGACTGTAAGATATTAAGGCCACACTCACAATGCCAATAAATATTAATATGCCAATACGTGCAACACTAAATGTTCTATTTGTAAATGTTTGTGAACAGCCTAATATATGCACATTGATGGGAAAAGTGAAAGCTGCTTTATAGCTGTGTGTGGTTTAAGAGTTTGAAGACTAAGCAGTGCTTAGGGCCTGCATCTTATTCATTAAAGCTTACACTGAAGCTATTGTTAATAAACACTACAACCCTGATGTGCAAGAACAACAAGGTGAAAAAACAAATGTAAAATAACACAACAATACCTTACCTACAAAGTGATAGCTTTCTAACGATCTTAGGTCATACAGATGTTCTCTGGAGCTGGTGACAACCCTCTCTGATCCATTCCTGATTAGATGTGCCAGCAGCAGTAAGGACTGAGGAAAATGAGGAACAACAGTATTCATAGCATGTTAAACAATGTGAAGTAACAAAGTCTTTGAAACAGGTCAAACCTGTTTTGTGAGGAGCTTCAGTGTGTTATTAAAACAAGACATATATCAGATTCATGATGTCTGGGGTAAGGGTTCATTATTGATGCCAGTTATTGTCTATGAGCATGGAGAAAGAATTACAAAGCTAATCGAAACTGTACAATATGTTCCTCATGTCACAAAAGCCTGTGCATTAGTGGGATTATTGTGATGAACCTTATAGACTCTCCTCCAGTTCTTCTTGTTGTCCCTCAGCATGCGGGACCACAGCATGTTCATCACCTCTGGGAACTGCTCATACATGAAGGTGGCTCTGTTTACAAAAAAGAAGAAAAAAAGAAGAAGATACTCTTAACTGACAAAAGTTTAAATTTACAATGCATATGACATTTGTACTGGTTATTCGCTTAACAGCCATTGGTCAAAGGGTTTCTTGAACTACAAACCCCCAGGCACTAAACTTAGTATTTCAGGAACAACAGGTATCTTTAGCATATTTGCCTTACTATATTTACTGAACACTAAGAATTCCAATGATTAGGTAAATCAGGGTGAAAACAATGATCCACTCACACACATTCTGTGTTTTCAGGTTATTTTCTTCTCACTGGCAGTTTACTGATGTGCTAAAATCTGTTGGCCATTCACAGAAACTTCCTAAATCTAACACTGTCTCATTCCAGTGAGCCTGGGCTTAGTGTAAGCTAAGAGGAAGTAAAGGTGTGTTACACTCACCTATTGTCCAAAATGTACCTGGCAATTTACCCTCATTTCCTACTTCCATGTAGTATACTCTACACTGAGCAAAAGAACGGTTGGGCAATCTACACACAACCATGATGTCACCAACAGCAAAACAGTACAACCATGCTGAAGTCCATGCCTATTTTTAGGAAGCTCTTGATTAGGAGCTTTTAGTGTAATTTATGTGAACTTTCACTCGTTTTCATTATCTGTTTATAACATGCTGCAGACCTCTTAGCCAGGTCACCCTTGTGAAAGAGATCTGGTTAAAAAAAGGTTGGAAAGAAAAACAATAAACACATCTCTGTAAATTATTACATTATATATTATTATATCTGTATAACCCTACCACTGGTCAGCATTATGGTTATTAATTAGTTATCATTCTGATTTACATGGCTAATGTAATGAGCACTAGTAGTAACAGAAAAATACTATCTCCAAGGAAGCAAAACGTAACATTCCTGAACGCAAAACAGGTTCCTGAAAGCAGAAAATGCCTTTAATGTGGTCATTCTGTGGATTGCTTATAGTCACAAATAACCTTGCGCAGTAGGACATGTTGTGGTGCAGTGTTTGTTGTCCTTACCTAGAAATTTCACTCATCAGCTGTCCTGACGGTCCCCAAGCGTCATCATTGGTGGCCTCTCTGACCTTAGACTCCACCTCTGAGTAGTTCATCACCACATTGGTTCTATGCAGTAAGAAAAAAAAAGCTTCAGTTCAAAGCTCTATTATTCTATGTAGTTAGTTCAAAATATAGAGACAAACAACATGGATTATCATCATGCTCTTGTGAGTGCCACACCCATGCACCTGTCCTTTTTAGAGACTAGAAGGACAATAGGGTGTGCTTGTATGTATGGTCTAAATCTAACTGCCAGTCAAATACAAGAGATTAAACAAGCAAAATGCAAATCTACATCCAATATAAATAAATGAAGACTAAAATGGCTTTGTACAACTGGGGTGTGCTGAGTGAGATTGTGTTTTTGCTGTCAACATTCTGAGAAACTAATTACAAAGAAAAAAGTAACTCAGGTAGAAAGAAAGCAACACAAAAATGGTATAAATTTAACATAAAAACAGTTTTCTAAGTACCATATCATCAGTAAATTAATACAATTCTTTATTTTACCACATTATTTAGAAAAACAAAAAACAAAAAGGCAGACCCTATAGCTGTGTGTAACCTCAATAAAGCCAGTGAAGATAAAAGAAAAACATGATTACGCAACAGGAAATTAGGCATCTATCTATTCAATCAGATGTAAAACTTCCTGCAGTTTCTGTTCTTTGAATGTGTTTCTTACAAACACACAAACAAGTATAACCAATAAGCAGGCAGCAAATTTGAAACTAGCACCTCCTCATCCTTCACTGCTGCCACATCTGCAATAAAATGTTTAGGGCCTGAAAGAGCAGCATTTATTTGAAGATAGGGTTAACAGAGATACACCCTCTTTGTGGTTCCCAAGACAGGCTGTGCTACTACTTAAAGCTGCAGGCTATGTTCACCCTCAAAAATCTCAAAAATCCAGTCTATGCCAAGTAAAGTACTTCAAAACTCTTTCAGCCTCCAGGCTAACCCATGAGTTATAGTAAAAAGACACAAGTCCAACTCAACTCTGATGGGAATATTACTTCACAGAACACTCAGCCAAGACTCAATCTATGTCAGAGGTACAGAG
>JAVQJX010045588.1:0-14260 GCA_036025115.1 Ambassis agassizii
ATGAGACAGTTAAACTTGTAGCATATTAACATATTGATCCTTTTTTCCTTTTTTAAAACTAAAGATCAGACTAAAAAAGAATATTTATTGATTAATTTCAAAATTCTCAGCTCAGTTGCTGCCTTAAAACGAAAAAAAGAAGAAATCCTCTTAAATATCTCAAATTAATGTCTTTTTTTAACAAAAGTACAAATAAATGTGTCATTTTTACATTAATATCTGAAGACTAATCAGTTTAATGTTATTAATATTGCCTAAAGCTAGAGCTAGCTGTATTTTAGCAAAATAAATGCTTGTTTAGCATGTTGATGAAAAAAAGCAAAGCTCAAAGACACTAAAACATGTATGCATGACAACACCCTTTAATGGACTGTTGAGGTAGTGTGACACAGTGGCAGCATGTGATGCATATATACTCTCACAGTTTATTTAAAGTTTGTCCTGTGGGAAATATTCTCCAGCGAGGCCGTAAATGTGTCAATATGCAGACGGCTTCATGCAACAACTCTCCCTTTAAGCCTTTCTATTGTTCTAGCAGGATCAAAAAGCAGCATGCAAACATCAGGCATGGCTGAAAGAGTCTCTTTTAGCTCCGCTCTGTAACCGGAGCTTCATCTGGATGAATAGAAGTAGCTTTTTGATGTTGCTTTTTGCTTTTTGGCAGAAGACAGAGTGAGACAGTGGTCTGATCTCATTGTCCGCAGCACAAATATAAACGTCAGGCCTCTGTCGTCGGCATTGAGGGCCTCCTCTCCTGTTCCAAAGCCTCTCGCTGCAGCCATCACGTGTCACTGCGCTTGTACTTGTCCAAGGTAACAGGGGATCTATTAGCTGCATTTATAGACAGACACTATAGACCCCCAAAGTTCAAAGACAGAAAAAGCGGGACTCACTCAAAGATCTCCATTCAGCCTCTTAAACTTCAAATAAATGAGAGTGCAGGCTCTCACCAACAAGGTCACACAATACTGTGTCTTTCAGCTGCAAGATGATCTTTATAGTAAAGCACAGACACGGTGCCTTTATGGAGAGTTTATACTGTAATCCAGCATTTTAGAAGCATCAGGTGTCATCCTTCTGGACTTTCTGCCTAAAACACTGAGTCAAACAGATGGAGCAGACAGACAGTCAGATAGATTGTCAGGTTGATTTTCAAATTAAAGGACGTCTACACCTTTCTACATCAGCGTTTGCGTATGTAAGTGATAAGATTCCAGCTGTTAGCGTCCTCATGCTACTGAAGGTCACTTAGATACAATCTGTTTTCTCTCTCTCGTTCTTCTTTTTGTCACTATCTGCATCTGTAATCTGTTCTATGGATGTTTTGGAAATCACAAGCCTCCTCGTCATGGATGGTCTGTGTGAAGAAGGACACACTGAAGGCTTTCATTCATGCAGCGGTGTTTTGATACGGAGAACGTGACACGCTAACGTGCAGTAAACAATCTGATTTCCTGCCTGATACGGCTGCTTTGAAGCCTCTCTCTATGTGTCCTGAGAACTTCCATCTGAACCAAAGTTCAGCAGAGTGTCTCTTTAACCCACTGGCCTGCTTTTGACTGAAAATGTGATTTATTTTGCTGTTTCCTGTCTCTTAGGGTCCCAACGCTCTGGTGACGTACACCATCATCAGCGGGGCGGACGACAGCTTCCGAATCGACCCTGAATCCGGGGATCTCATCGCCACCAAGAAGCTGGACCGGGAACGCCGTTCCAAGTATTCCCTTCTGGTGCGTGCCGACGATGGAAAACAGTCGTCAGACATGAGGCTCAACATCACCGTCAAGGACGTCAACGACCACACGCCAAAGTTCTCCCGTGTTACGTATTCGTTTGACATCCCTGAAGACACGGCGCCAGGTAACGGACTCTCACAGATTGTTTTGTGTTCTGCAAAAGTCCTCTGACCAGACGGCTCTGTTAAAATCATCACATGATGAGGGACAGATTCTCTGTTGTAGTATTTTTTTATACGAGCGTTGCAGCTCTCCCAAACCCTGAGGATCCTCCTTAAGGGGAAAATCAAGAGTTTAAGAGGTCAAAAGGGGCGGTAACTGATACCTGATTTATGTGGAAATCTATCAGCAGCCAGCAGGATTTACCACAACAGCTCCCCCGTCCCTCTCATCGCATCAGTCACAGGGAGAAGACAAAGATGGAGGTCCAGTCAGTGATCACTAATAAAACCCTTTTTTAACCTCAGGTCAGGTTGTTTTAGCATCATGTGGTCCTGCAGTCAGCACAGTCTTTTCTCTGCAGGCTCCATCGTGGCGGCCATCCTGGCCAGCGACTCGGACTCAGGGGTGAACGGAGAGGTCACCTACTCTCTGGAGGAGGACGACGAGGACGAGACGTTCCTCCTGAACCCCGTGACGGGAGTTTTCAACGTGACCCGTCCTCTGGACTACGAGTCTCAGCAGTACTACATCCTGACGGCGAAGGCGCAGGACGGCGGGGGCCAGGCCAGCACGGTCCGAGTGTACTTCAACGTGTTGGACGTCAACGACAACCCGCCCGTCTTCAACACCAGCATCTACAGCACGTCTGTGTCTGAGAGCCTGCCGCCTGGGTCCAGTGTGGTCACCGTCGGGGCCAGTGATGCTGACGATGGTACGTAAACAGGAAATCCATCCAAAAAAACAATAATCAAATTATCTGAAAATGCAGGTAAAACAAGTAAATCATCTCCTTCCATCTTAGGCCATGAACTTCAAAGTATTAATTTCATTAATTCACAGTATAATGCAGTTTGTGTTATCTTTTTTATTGATAAACTCTCAACGCTCAGCAGCTGTGGCTCTCTGCTTTTACTCCACACGTCTTTTTCTGTGGACTTTATAACTAATAACAACTGCTTTTACTGCTGCTATATTTAGGAGCATGTGCTAAGATAAATATGTCATGAGACCTGTATTTTAAATAGTTTTTGAAACCTCTGTTAAATCAAGTTAAATCCTGGAAGCATCCCAGACATGTCGGAGCATTTAAAGAAGCCGGCTGCTGTTTAAATGTGCTCACACAGCGTGTGTGTGAGATTAATGTAATGTAGGCCTGTCACTGTGTTATGATACAGTCGGTTACACAGAACGCACTCAAACCTACATTTTATTTTTCATTTTTATTATAAGTCACGCATGAACGATTTGATGAAACATAACGTCTTTACCGTGTGATTAAGTGGCCGGAGTTATTTCTGCGTTTCAGGTGGCGGCTTTTTGTGTGTTTGTGAAGTGCCGTGTGGTATTTGAACCGTCACCGCGGCTGTAATTACGGCTTCACCCGGCCCTAATGTGGTTATTGTGACCTACATTCCTGGGAAATACGCTGCCTCCTTCTCAACCAAAGTCTGGCTTCTCTCTGTCTCTCTGCACTGTCCACATAATCTGACCGCGCCGTCCATACCAGATATATAGCTGCTGTTTTCCACTATCAAAATAAAACACTGCCATTGTTAGCACTTCCTTAAGCCCTGACCCCTGACCCCCAGACTTTGTGTGTAGACAGCGTAGCCTAAACTCGGATGGAAGTCAAGCTTTTGATAAGGGATTACTTGTATACTGTAAATACACAGCCGAGTGTGGGAAGGTGCTGCTGCTTTCCACATGAATACCCCGCTGAGTTGAATTACAGACGCTCAATTTAAGCTTGTTTTAACCCCCACTTCGAGGGGGGCGCGCTGCTTCGGATTAGGCCAGATTTCAAGGTTTGATCGTTTACTGTGCAGTTATGTCATGTAAAATAAATAATTCAGCCGTGAGGGGTTTTCCAAAATGTCTGCAGCAGCATCAGTGCAGCAGGAGGAGGAAGTGGTTTGGCAGCCATGTTTCTCTTCTGATAGCAATCTGTCATGCTGCATGAATGGACTGTCCACTCGGAGGACAAGAGCTGCAGCCAGCTGTTGTACAATTTGTGGAAATGAATGTTGATAATGTATAGAAGAGCCTAAATCAAACACATTAGGAATATTGAACAATAGATGTCAGAAATGTGACCTCGAGCCAAAACCGTCTGTCTTATCTGGTTCTTATGTTGTTTTTCTTATTGAGGGTTCATTAAAAATCTCCTTTTGTTTGGACAAAAAGTTTCACCGTCTGTCTTCCTCTTCATTTGTTTTTCAGGCCTGAATGCTCAGCTCCTCTACAGTGTTTCCTCCGGTGATCCTCAGGGCCACTTTGTCATCACCAAGGACGGCGTCCTCCAAACTAAGAAGGCCTTGGACCGGGAGACGCAGTCTTTCTACAACCTGGTGATCACCGTCAACGACCTGGCCCCGCCTCCCATGATCCGTTTCACCAGCACGGCTCAGGTGTCAATCATCCTTCTGGATGTCAACGACTGCCCGCCGACCTTCACGTCTCAAAAGATGACCTACATCCAGGAGAACACGCCGGTGGACACGGTGGTGTTCACCGCTCAGGCCGCGGACGCAGACAGCGGGCCCAACAGCTACGTGGAGTACTCCCTCAGAGGCCCCTTTGGTAACAAGTTCAGCATCGGGACGATAGACGGAGACGTGCGTCTGGTTGGAGAGCTTGACCGAGAGGAGCTCTCCAACTACACGCTCACAGTCGTAGCCACAGATAAAGGTGAGCCGCCTCTGTCCTCCACCATGGACGTCACCATGCTGGTTCTGGACGTCAACGACAACACGCCGAGTTTCTCCCAGAACATCTACGACATCGAGATCGAGGAGAACACTCTGACGGGGACCGACGTGATCCAGGTGTTCGCCAGCGATGCAGACGACGGCACCAACGGGCAGATCCGCTTTTCTATCGCCGGAGGAAACACCAACTCTGATTTCAGGATCGACTCCGTCACAGGGGTCATCTCTGTAGCCAAGCAGCTGGACCGCGAGGCGCGTTCGTCCTATTCGCTGGTGGTCCAAGCGGCAGACCGTGGCAGCAGCCCGCGGGTGGACAAAGCCACGGTGAACATCGTTCTCCTGGACGTGAACGACTGCTCACCTGTGTTCGAGCTGTCGCCTTACACCGTCAACGTGCAGGAGAACACGGAGAACCTCCCAAAGAACATTCTGCAGGTTTGTTTTTTTTTCTCCAGTGTTTTTGAATGACAGTCCTAAGACCTTAAACGGGCTAATGCCTTAACCAAATTTGCCGTAACAGTAACTTAATAAGAGCAGGTATGTGAGCGGTATCAGTGCTGTAAAACCACTAATCGCAGCGCTCTTACTTTGCTAAATGCCATGACAAATACCTGACTGAAATGATAAAGAAATGATATATGACTGCAATTTGCTCTGCTCAATTACGCCTTTATAGGATTTCACCGAAATATGAAACTCTGCAAAATTGCATGACGAGACAATTAACATTCTAACCACCCTGATGACTAAATGAGCCATAGAAAAAAAATGAGAGTGGAGGGGCAGATTTCCAATGACGGAGCAGTTCCATTTCTTTTCACGTGTGTACCTACAGAGGAAATGAGGGTACACTTATGTGGTGGGAAGGGGTCCAGACGTGGTGGGTTTTTACCACACAAGAGCTCACTAACTGTGCTGAGCCTGCACGGCAGGAAGGGCTGGGAAACCCACAATGCATTTGGGTGAACCAGTGAGCAGTTACAGAGGAGACTGAGCCAATAACTATAACATATAACTGACACATTTGTGACTAATGCCATAGAAACACAGTGACTAAAAGCAAGCAGATACATACATTATATGTGATTTAAAGGGAACTTTTATTAATTGATCTTTTATTAACCTGTGAATGCAGTAAAACAGAGATAAAACCTAAAATTAAAGAAGGAAAATATGAAAATTCATTCAATTTCACATTTTCCAACCATAAATTCAGTCACAAAGTCACAAAAATTTTTAATTTGTAATGTAGTTTGTCAAAAAAAATCTTGATTGATGGTGTATTATGAAGAAACAGGGTGTCTGCTTCATTTTCCTGACGCAACACCTGATGATGATCAGGCCAAAAGTGTATAAACTGAAGGAACGTAAGAGAAAGTTACAAGAAACAAGCCGCCATGTTGGCTTGAAGTCCCACAGTGACATCTTCTTGTCCAATCAGATGCAACCAGGAAGTGTTTAGACTTCAGCGCTCATTTATTTCTGTTAAATCTAATGTTATCATTTTGATGTGATGCGTTACATCTAGTATAATGTTCATATAATCATGCTTTTGTTTATATACATTTGTTTATTTTAATTTTTATTCCAGCTTATTGACTTTTCTTCTAATATTTAATTGATATTTATAAAGATCCAACTCCACATGTTTTAAAGTGACTCAGCTCCACCTCATAGATTAGCATTTCTGATACATAAGAGCTCATTTTAACTCATAATTTACATAAAGGTCACACTTCAGCCCATTTAAACAAACATTTATCTCATAGAGTCTGTTTGTTTTTTCTCCAGGTTGTTGCCAGAGACGACGATCAGGGTGCCAATGGTCAGCTCAGCTACATGCTGAGCGGAGGGAACGACGAGGGCGCCTTCACGCTGTCGTCCAGCGGCCAGCTGAGCCTGACGCAGACTCTGGACCGGGAGGCTCAGGGGAAATACATCCTGCTGATCACAGCCGCAGACTCAGGTAGGACCGCAGACAGGAATCAAGAGAGGCGCTGATGGCATCCTGATGGCTTTTCTTTCCTTGGGAACGTGTTTAGTTTCGGTTTACTCATGCTGTTTATGTTGAATTGAAACATATTTTGTAATCAAGCCACAAAAGTGGGAATATTTTCATGAGCTAACAGCGAATGTCAACAAACAGCATTTTGATTTCTCAGAGCTCTTTTTGTGTGGCACAATAACCTAAACACTGTTGGTGTTTTTAGCTTGCAAAATAGTGGGTGTCTTTTGACCTATTCCACATAAAGTCCTTTCAGCGGGTTCGATTGAATAGCATCCTCTGTTTATTTGGATACGGCGGTAGAGCTTGTTATAGCCAGATAAAAGGTTAACTTGTTATTGCATGGAGGCCAGTTAATGTGCAGTTAAAGGAGTACATGCGTATCCCTGTTGCAGCCAAATCACATGGTATCCCAGTTAAATATATGTTTCCCCTGAGCTGCTCTGGCACGGCCGTCCTGGTCTGTCTCATTCCTGGACTGACCATGTGACCGTTGTATTTTTGACCAAAGAATCTGAATATTTGTGGCTGAGGTGATTTTCTTTTTTTTTTTTTTTTTTCTGATAATCAAACCCGACATGTGAGAATCTGTGTTTCTGTGCCACATGGACAAAGTTGCCCAACAAGTGAACATACTAATTAGAATGCGATCTCTTTTTGTACGCTTCACAAAGACTCCATATTTAGAGCCCTGACAACAATTCCAAAATATTTTGACAGGACGTTTCAGTACAATGTCGAGACACAGAGACAGAGAGAGGGATTTTGGGGTAGAATATCAAAATATCAAAAACCCCATAATCATAGTACAGTGCCAAATTACCCAGCAGCATTTTCTCACATTTTTGAAGCCTCTACTGAGACAGAGGCAGGAGGGAGGTGGGGGGGTGGAATGGTTCTCCAAGGCTCGATCTGGCAGGAGGACGTGTTGAAGGTGGACGGGCGCACTCATCTGCTGTTCACCATGACCCACTTTCAACTGCAGACAGTCCCGACATGTTTGAGTCTGAACTGCCTTTCGCTCCAGATCAGAGGCTGAAGATGGAGGATTCTGTCAGCGCCCCCTGCTGGTTAAGAGTATGTTGCGTTGTCATTCAGAGCTGGAGTCCTGTCAGTTTCTTGTACATGTGTGTGACGTGCTCGTGTGGCCTGAAGAGACCGCTGATCAATCAGACAGTTGAATTTAAGCAAGCTGCACCTGATTGTTCTCTATTTACTGCAAAGCATCTTGGATGATAATGAATCATTGTAGCTTTAATGGAGGTCTCAGGGTAATAACGTGCTTTTTGCAGCCACCCCCATCTGGACATTTGAGGAACTGCACCTTTGCCTTTTCCCTTTTCTTTGCCTGCAGCTTGTCTGTTGTGCTGAATGTGTCATGATGGAAAGAAAAAGAGCTGCTCCTCATAATGAGCTCTGGCTCAGAAAAAGCTGAACAATTTGTTAAACTTCTGCAATTATTTGAAATCTGGAGCTCAGCTCCCCCAAAGTGTGGCATCCATACAAGCTGCTTCAAGGTGTTTTACAAGGCGTCGTGTTGAGAGTCTGACGGTGCAGCACACACTTCTTATATCATATTTGTGTGTGTGTGCAGGTCTGCGTGTGGTGGTGGTGAGAGCGTCCTCTGGGCCACATTGACATGCACAGCGTTTGACCATATTTATTAAAGAGAAGGCACAGTAAATCCCTTGGCCCATGCATAGAAATCCCCTGTCTTTCACATCGCCTCCATAGTGCTGCTGTGCTGTTTGTATATGGCCTTTTGGCTGGTGGGTGAAGGGAAGTTTTGGGGGGGTAAACAACCGCTTAGCAGATAAAGAATTTTAATGACCATCCCCATTTAAAGGCAGGATCTTTTATTCTTTTTAAAAGGCTCCCATGAACCTGGTGTGTAAACCCTCCACTCTGCTTTTTTCTTTTTCCTGTGACTTGATTGAGTCGAATCTGGCAGGTTTAATCCCAGCGTGTCATCTTAGGTGTCCGACTCGATGCTACATCACCACAATAAATCTTTAACGGGGTCCTTTTTCTGAAAAGGTTTCTGCAGTCGAGTGGCAACGCAAGACTTTGCCAAATAAAATATCAGGTTCCTCAAATGAACTTTAACAGAGCAGTAACATTCTGGATCAGCTCTTTAAAAAGTGCTGCAGTAACAATGTGGTCTTGCAGAGTTTTTTCCTATCGCCTGTTTTCTCTTTTCCACTCCCTGGTACAGCCTGTAACAATTGCTGGATCTGAATGTTTTGGTAAATAGCTTCGTAAGCGATGTGGCCTGAGTATTAAAAAGGTGCTGTGGTGTGTGTTTAATGATGTTTATTCACTCTCTTTCTCACAAAACTCATTTTTATCTGCAGCTGTTGGCCTCTTAAAGGGACATTTCACCCCAATATTTTAACATTCATGCATCTCAAACATCAGGTGTTTATAATCAAACGATGGAGGCTCTCAAAATGTGGAACTGTGGCTTGATAACCACATGTAGGACCCATTTTCTTGAACTACATGCATCCTATGAGAACCATTGAACCAAAACTGTCTGTTATCCACATAGAGGGCACTGAGTGTCCTTAATAAGAAATAAATTCGAAATAAAATCGACTAAAATTGTTATTTTTTACCAGTTTTGAGTAGCCTCTATTAGCTTTGTGCGAGTAGATGCTCTTCATTAAGCTGCAGTCACTAGTGTTGTAAAGTGTGTGTGATAATGGCTAGCCACGTGTGTGTGGCTAGCCACACACACTCAGGGCAAGTATCAAAGGACTCTTAGATCTCTAATGTAAGTTTTTCACAGTCCCTCCCACAGGGGGACAGTAGCCCATAAATATCTGTTTCCTCACCAAAGTTACTTTAGAACTGATGAAGCTGCTTGAGCGAAACGTCTTCAAGAAAACTCTACAAGTCCAGATGCCTTGATTGAACTCCTTTGAATCACTAACAGAGAGTTTGCAGCGATCAGGAAGCAACAATAAAAGCTTTCTTAACGACAGAATATTCAATGATGTCTTGATCTGACCCTCCTGAAAGGCCAAGCTCTGGTGTCTGACCAATGACTTCATGTCCACACATACATGTAGGCCAAATAATTATTATGAGATTTCAGACTCATACCTTTTCTGAGGAGCAGGAGAAGTTTTCCCTTCACTAACTCCAGGTTGAGGCTGTGCCCGCTCCGTCCCTCTGTGTGAAGCAGGATCCCGGAGTTCTTCAGGGTTTTAAATTTCAGGGAGATAGTTTCACTGGATGTCTGTTTGGGCCTGGGACTCAGCCTGTACAGAAGGCTGCTGTGACCATTGAAGCTGACCACATCGGAGTCTGAAACATCACAGAAATCTGTTCAAAGCTGAACAGCTGATCATTTGGTATCACTTTCATACTGTACACATGTGAATAGTTGTCCCATCTCACTATATATAAGGACTAGTATTGCCCATAGGGTTTCAGTGCTTTCATTGAATATAGAAAAGCCAAAACTAACTATAAGGGCATCCATAGGTTTCCAGCCGGAGCCCGATTCGACCATTGGGATTCCAGTCCAGAGGAATCAGACGGACAAATCGAGCGATCACTGTGTGCTGGAGCTTGTGCTGGACCACACTGTCTGCATTACTGTTACCTGGAAAGACCTGTGAAGTCACATCAAACACACAAGTTAGTCACATTCATTGTTTTCTTTCCATCTGTCCATCTTTTATGTGAGAGGCACTACAAAGAGTGACATTTCTGTCTCTGCATTTCCATTGTAGTCGAGCCAATTACAAAAACAAGTGGTTCTTTCATCTTGTCATTGAAGCTCAATTGAAATCCCCAAGGTCCCTGAGGAAGGTGATGTGTTTGATTTCCCTCTTAATGAAGGGAATATTGTGGAGATGGGGCCATGTTCCTGCTGAACGCTTTCTCAATCAGGTAGAAAATTAGATTTGTGAAGCAGCAGTTGTAGTTTTATATGTATTAGACGCTTTGATAAACACTTAGTCCATGGAGAATAACATTTATTAAGCTTAGCACTCAGTATTTTTCATTTAACCCTTACACAGGATCAAGTTGTTAATCTTTTTGACAATCCTCCTGATCTCTGCCAAGCACTCGATCAATTCTTAATTTATAAACAGATTGAGACCTCAATGCAACCTGTAAGTGTTTCAGCAGTGGTTAAAAAAAAATGGGGATGTTTAGTGAGCATGTACTTCACATGGAGGACGCCCACTCAGCTGAAATGTCCTTGAACAAACCTCTGAATCTCTGCTGCTCTGTAGCTGATCCTGAATTCTGGTCTCCCTCACAGAAGACCAACATAAAAACATTTCTGAGGAATCAATAGTTATGACATTAAAATTTAAAACCTGATATTGAGATTTTAAAGGAGAGTAAAAGTGAAAATGTGAACTATGATTTCTTTGGTGGTGGAGAAGCAGCTGTTTTACAGAGAGTGCATAATGTGACATATGCTAAGCAATCAGGAAAGCAGATTTCAGGTCAACAAGCTATATGTAAAAGGGGGGGGGGGTTGTATAAATATACGTATTGAATCACCATTGACTGTATTTTATTCCCATTGGTTGCACATTTATTATACATGTGCATTTACTGCTGAATTCACATCCCAGCTGACACAACAGACCTCACTTTGACCTTCAACCGCCAAGATTATTCTGTACCAAACGAAAGAGACTCTCATAAAAAGTTATGAACAAAAATGTTTTTTTTTTTTTTTAAATGACTCTGACTTTGAATCATTGACTCCATGAACATTTGTACCAAAGAAATCTTGATTAACTGAGACTTTTAGCCTATAAAAAGGAATTGGTTTATACCTGATCAAGGCAACATTTCATCTAATAGCTTTTTGAAATTGTCTGTCTGGAATGCATGGCATGTAGCTGCTGGTGATGCAAACATGCTGCCTGTAAGCACTAACAGCAGACACTTTTGTTAAACATTCGTAATGACAATGGCGGTGAAACACGAGGAAGTCCTTCCTTTCATGTCATCATGTTGAGACTTTCCATGAGTGAAGTCAGTTCACACAGAGCTGACAATTACATCACTAAAAACACACACAGGTGCATTGCTCTCTGGCAGTCTGTATCTGTATCCTCACATTCTAGGGAAATCTATAATTCACACTGTCTTTACCTCCATTAACACTTAAGGAAGTTGTATTCCCTGAATAGTTGTAGACAAGGTGTATTCCCAGACAGCACCATCTGCTCTTTTACACCTTTGCAGCTGATGTGAGAAAGAGGAGGAAGAAATTAGAGAGACAGAGACGAACACTGTCCTCTAAGCTTAAAGGAGCCAGAGGTCCTGGTCCTGGAGGAATTGTGACTGATGAGGCGGCTCAGCAGTCGACTCTGTAGCCCGAGAGCCGTAATAAACTAGGCTGACTAATATGTGGAGCTTTAGAAGGACTTTGGAGACATGCTGCGGATTTATCCTGATTTATGCTGAGTGTGAAATCAACAAGCTTTTAAGCTGCAAGAGGCCCTTTTTGTTCGCTTTCAGAAGGAGTCTTAAGCTGGCATTAGTTTTGCTCCGGCAGTGAAAGTCTAACCTCTTCTAATCTATAAAGTCAGCCTGTTCGTCACAGCATAACAGAAGCAGCACCATTTTCTTTCTGTGCCAGGTGCTATGAGATAAATTAACTTCTATTTAACCATAAAAAAGAATTACATGAGTAAATGAGATGCTAATTCCTGTGGATTTGCAAATGTGACTAAATTAGAGCCATACAAAGTTCATTTCAGCCCTGGCAGTGTTTGAATGTGATTTGACAATAAATTGTGGTGATCCAGTGGTTTAATAAACTGTGTTTCAGTTTGGATGGACACTTCTTGTTACTTCAGTCCCACCACTAGAACTAAGGTTTAGAACCCGCTCACCCCTATGCTGCCTTCCTGTCGATACTGTTTCCAGTTGTGACCCGTGTCGCTGAACATCAGCAGGTAGGCCGTCTGCCAGTCAGAGCTGCCGTAACGTCCTTGTGTGGCGACGGCAGTGATTTGTGTCCGCTCGCCCAGGTCGACTTCCAACCACTGATACTTGTCTGAAGTCAGAGGAGACCAACCACCAGCTCCTGCACAGGGACAGACGAAGGACAGCCCTTTAAACGAGTAACATTTATCATAAGAGGACAAATTTTAGAAAAATTTCATCACTCATGTGTCTCCTCTTTAAAAAATGCAAATTTGATCAAACTCTTTCTTTGATGTTTGTGTTTAATCTATAGCTTAAGGTCTGCATATATAATCTGCATCTGAGGCGTTGTGTGGCAAACTCTGCTGGCATTATTAAATATTAAAGGAGCTACTTCATAGCAGACACTAATATTATCTGAGTACAGGGCAGCGGGCCTGTCAGATGAAGACAGGTTTAATAATTAAAACAGAGAAAGGTGCATGTTTGTGTGGACTGAGAGTCAGCTCAAACTGTCTTCTAAAGCAATAAAGTTAGAAGTATGATTATTATTATAGCCGCAGAAGGCCTTAATTCAAATTGAGGCAATTCTATAAATAAAGACATTTGCTGACCGTCATGTCATTCTTTTGTCAATGTCATTCCTTTAGACTTTTAGAGGTATACTGATGTCTGTTTTGTGTCTGGGCTTCCTGCGAGCTGAGTCACATGACATCAGCAGAATAGAAGTGTGAAACGTCAGGAAGAATGACATAAAAATGTCTGGTTTGTTTAAGTCTTTGTCTCTTCTCACAGGAGGGTCCAAACTTCCACCTAGATGTTTCCTAGAATTATAACTTTACTTAGACACTCTGTTGACCGTCGTGGTTTGACTGGTGAAAAGCCTTTTGAACGGGTCATTTATGTGTCCTGGAAGTCATGTATAATGGATGTGGAGTGCTGCAGGGAGACAGAACCGAGCGACTCTGTTACAGCTTCAGCTCCCTAAAGTTTGTGTCCCTTGCATAGTCCATGCATAGGAAAGCTTACATTCTTTACAGTCTGTGCTGTGTCAGAAGGATTTTTATAGCACTTCCTTTTGTTTTCAGTGTCCATTTAAGTAATTTATATCTCTCTGACAAGCCTGTAATTTTCACAGAATCATATGATTTAATAGATGAGATAATGGCCTGCAGTGCTGGAGCAGACACTGTAATATCAATGAATAGCAAATGATTTCTGTAAAGGCCATGATGGCTGGTTTGTGTGATGATAGTAGAGATTATTTTTGTGGGAAAATGGGACATGTCATGCTCCAGTTTAATATTCAAATTAAAAAAAATACAACTCATAACTTATTAAGTTATTAATGAGGAAACAATGATTGAGCCTGTGTGCCTTAGGAAGACTTAAAAATGTTCTCTGATGCAAGTAAATACTGTGACAAGACTATAGCAGTGTGTGTGTGTGTGTGTGTGTGTGTGTGTGGTGCCATGAGAGTCAGCGCTCATTTTGCTGGTAAATGAACTCTGAATGAGGTGGCTCCTCAGAGAACAGCGAGGAGTGTTCGCAGCAGCTGGAGGAGACGTAAACGAGCAGAAGACGGCAATTTATTCAGGGAACAGCTGGGATTTTCAAATTAAAGCCAGTTTTTTGTTTTGAAATCAATGAAGCATTTTGATACATTGTGGATTCCCTCTAAAGTATTTTTTTTCAAAATTGAATTAAATGTTCTGATCAACCTAATTCTGTACAAG
>JAVQJX010045698.1:0-10496 GCA_036025115.1 Ambassis agassizii
CCTTGAACAGTGTGGACATAAATTCATCTTTTAAACAGCATTTCACCTATTTCTAACACATTTCTTTTGCAGTCACATTTCTTCCAGCTGCTTTTCATTTTAAAATATTAAGAAGTGAAAGCTATAATACACAGCTGCTTTCATTAATTTGCCAAACACTCAAACAAGATTATGTAAATTGAATTATCTAATCCTGAATAAGTGAGGAGTTGCATTTAAAATCAGACCAACATTGCATCATTCACATTCAAATCCTAATGACATTGTCCTTGACTATTCATTCAACCAAAAGTAATAGCAACTCACTAGCTGTTGAACCTGCCAGTGGTGCTTTCCTCGCAGCAGATGCCACTTTAAATGCACCTCTACTGTTTTTGACAGTGGCAATCTGGAGATCAGATTTAGAAGGTGTGCTCTTTATCAGTGAGCAATCCTTTAAAGAGCTTAGTGAGTGGGCCCGGTCTGCCTCCGACAGCGTGCTGGGTCAGGAAGGCACCCGCTCCACGTCGCCCACTCTCCGCTCTGAGCTAATCCTGTTTTCTGCCAACCTGGGGCCAAACACTGAGCCACAGATACAGTAGCACAGGGCAAGGGGAGTGAAAAGAGGAACACAAAGGATGAGTGTGTTTATCCTTGTGATGACAGAGGATGCCAAAGGATTGGCAGGCCCGGGCTAGTAAGGAAGACGAGCTCAAGGATGTGAATTGGTTGAGTCTATCCTTTATTTAACAACATCTGTGAAATGCTGAACATTCAAAGGAAGTGAAAGGCATGTGTAGCTTTTATTGCCCTGAAGTCTGAAATAAAAAGCTTTTAATGTGGGCGTTTTTTTTTTTTTTTTGAAGTATGCAAGTTTTAATGCCTAATATTCATTATGCCAAAATTCAACTGCAAATGGAAAGTGGAATTTAACAGCAGGTGAAAGTGTCAGGGGGACTCGAACCTCAGACTGCCATGTGCTGTACGCACACCAATGAACTTCTGTGGCTGTATTGGTCATTCATGTATGATCATGGTCCATTAGCATAAACATAACCATGTGTTCAGGAAAAGGCTAATTTACAACATAACCCCTTGAGAGATGTTAGATGGGTACAAATATTGCAAAGAAAAGCTTAAAACTTGTTGTGCATTGGTTTCACTGTCTGGATATCCTTGGTGTGCCTTTACCCTCAGCAGTGACATGACAGTGGCAGATAATAGGCCAGGATTACAACTCCTCATCTCCACTGCACAGCAGCCACAGCAGCTGACAGCAGCTGATCACTGCAGCCGCAAGAGACGCGTGCGTATGACTGAGAAGGACACAGATTTGGAGAGAAAAACGCACACACATACGCAGACCTGATGCAGACACCCGTTCTAAATAGCGATGAAATGATCCCACAAGACGACTGAAAGGCAAACTGCCCAAACAAATAGAGCGATATAGAGGATGGCGCTGGAGGAGCAGAGGGATGCTGTGAGGGAAAAGGGGGGAGAGAGGATGGGAGGGCAGAGGCAGGAGAGCGAGGAAGAGGAGGGAGTGGATCTTGCTGGTTTACACTGGGAGAGACAAGCCTGAAGCGTCCTTTACAAGCCTCAGCCATGTCAGATCACATCAGCGTCGTTGCCAGTTCCTTCTCCCCCCCTGCGCATTTATGGACCAGCACACACACAGATCTACATGTGCATACACACACAAACCTTGGAAATGCCTTCATGAGATGCTTTCCTTGAAACTCAACTCATCTACGATTTATCCTGCAGCCCTTGTGGTCCAATTTCATAGCAACAGTTTAGAGAACACACACTCCATATCTGTGTTAAACAGGGGTATGAGGAGGTAAGCGTGGTGTGTTGGTGTGACTGTCGCTTGTTTTGACGCTGAGAGTGACAGACAGCCCGTTCACTGAGCTCCCTAAGGATTTTGGCACAAATCCCCCCCCCCCCCCCCTTTACCGTCCTCCCATCGCTTTCTATTCCTCTCTTTCCTGCTCCCTTCATCAGTATCATGTGTGACCCAGTTCAGCTCTCTGTTTTTCTCTCTCTTCCCAATTTAACAAGGGCTGAACTTTCCTGAGGTGCAGCACATTAGCGGGGCCACAGCTAACACTGCCAGCCTGAGGATGACTACAGTACAATGCAGCTATGACACTATGATGCAAGCCAAATAATTATCCATCAGATGTCAGTTAAGCTAAGTTTTTTTGCTCCATAGTAAACCTTTTCATGTATGCACAGCTGGTTTGCCATGTATGCAACCAAGAACAACAGTACTGCTTGTATTTTATTGTAAACTTTGCCTGTATATGCATATATTGTATATATTCCGAAGTCTAAATGTGCTTGTATTGCAACTGGTTTCCTCACAGTTTTAATAAATCATTGCTGCATCCACTCTTACCAGCCAAGGACCCACCTTGGACTCATTAGGGATCTGCTACAATAGCTGTATCTGTTTGACCAATCAAAACACATCCAGCCAAACATCTTTCTTCACCACATAAGCAGTATAATAAACTGTGTCAATGTGGCTACATGTGCAAACTGGATATGGCTTTTAGCATTCATTCTGGCATACAACAAGTTTTATTCGACCAGCTGCAGTGAGGCAAAACTTTTGATGAGCTCTACAGTTTAGATGAAACGCAGAGGAGATGCTTGCTGTCAAACGCCTCTCTGCGGTCTGGGACCATCCACCCTCCACTGGTAGTCACCCCGAGGCAGCTCTTCAGACACTGTTCAGCCAGCATCAATTGGCAGAAGCGTGCAGTGATTTTAAATGAGGCCTGAGAGGAGCTGCAAGCTTCTGTGCAGCCTGAACGAATTTATTTGGACAATAACATTTCCCTATCTCAATACGAGGCTGAATCACATGGACTGATAATAGATTGGTTCATTCACCAGAGGGGAAGCATGGGGATGCACTCGCTCTCCCTCCCTCATTTCCCGTGTTGAGCAGCGCTGTCTGGAATAATTGGTTTCACTGGAGGAGAGGAAAGTATTCCTCAAGGGCTTGATGTAAGAGGAGGGAGTCCCGCTGTAGATTTTCCTGATAGATGACTCACCATCTTCACTATACGACTCGTCAAGCACTGAAACGTTAAGACATTATTCTAACTGAAAAGGTTGATTATGCATTGAATGGGGCAGGCGTCTTTTTGTGGATTAAATACAGAGTGGAATCAGCTTGTCAAGTGGAATTCTAACTTGGAAATTGCAGGTTTGGAAAAGCCACATTATGGTTATTGTGTGTCAACTTGAGGCCACTCACTGAACTGGCAACATGTCCATGGTCTTTCTCTGCCATCTGCCCAGTACATGCTGGGACAGGCTCCAGCTGCCCCCCCCCCTCCTGCTTTCTCTGACCCTGAATAGGATTAAGCGTGTGGAGAAAACGGAAGAATAAATGTCAGCTTCAATGTGGTCAACTTTGCACTAAACCGGCCGGTTGACCAGTCGAGCCAAGAAACCACACTCACTACGTTTATTTGAGGCTCCACTGAAACAGACCAGCTATGAGAGTTATTATTTACATGGCCTGTGGGGCAGCAGGGAATCCAATCACAGGAAATAAAAAGTGACAGGAGATAATCTCTGTTTACCCTGACTTCTATGGGAAAAGCCATAACAGGTGTATATTGGATCATAAAATACAGATGGTTTCACTGAGATCCTGCTGTGTTATTTGGTCTATTTTGACCCCAGGATATTGATGCTAGCCCAGAGAAGGGTCATCTTTCTGATTTTTCCCTAAAGCCAAGTGAGGGTGACATCAGCATGACCCCTGATCCTGCTGATCTCTGGACTTTATATAGCCTCAGAGACAAAAGGGAAAAAATGACCAGTAACCTCCAACAGAGGCTGTATTTGGACTTTAATATCACCTCCTTCAATTGCTTTCTTGAGAGTACTTTGTGGGAAATGGTAAATATTTTGGAATCAAGGAAATCACTTCTTCTGGGCTGAGATTTTATATAGACCTATAACAAATGTGAACAATAAAAGAGAGCAGTTCCTGCTTGAATTACAACTAATGCATCAAAGCACATATATTTACCACCGTTCCTATACCGTCCCTTATGTGAGATAAACCTGTGTTCCGGTTGTTTACACATGAGCAAGGCCTCATAACAATGACTGACTGTTTTACAAACTCATCCCTACAAGTTTTCCTGACTCTTTCAGATGAAGCTAGGAGACGCCTCCATGATGCAGCGTGAGTGACACTCACACCTCAAAGTGTGGATCAAATTTGGTCAGGTTTATAGGTAAAAAGGTAACTTCTCCTATGAATATACAGTAACAAAACACATAAGTTTTTACATGCACTATTCTTACGTTTCTGCATCAATAAAATGGCACCATTCATTGCAGGATTGTGAAATATTATTATAGTAAGAATCATTGAGAAGCAGTGACCACAGCACATCATCACAAAATAAAGGAATCATCTATTCCAGGAGTTAAGTGGGGCCGCAGCTCACCAGGAGGTTCCTTCATAGAATTAATCAGGTATGATGACTGACTCTGGACCTGGTCCCAGACTGCTGCTGGCTGCATCCCAGCACTAACTCTTTTTAAGCTGGCAAAGCTCCACTGGACTCTCCAGCCACTAAGAGCTGACAAAGACCGATGCAAAACAGAAGAGGCTAACTAAATGCTTTCCGAAGCTTCCATAGCATGCCTTTAATCCATCCTATCCCCGAGAGGATCGGCTGTTGGAAAGGAACCCAACTTGGCGCCTACTGTATGCGCTAAATGCTCAGAAGGCTTTACGAGAGACTGAGGTCGGAGTAAACCTCTGTGTGTACTGTACAGCTAGCTCCCATCTTCTTTGAGTGATTTATCTGCAGCTACTGCAGGAAAGTCTCCAAGGATACAGGCAGCTCACCCCTTCTTAACAGAGCTCAGTTTCACATAAACTTTAAGTATTCAAAATGTTTTTTTTTTATATATATATAAGAGATGAGATACAGTAAAATATATGTTGCAAAGTTTCTTGTCCTTGAAAAATGTTCTCATCGGTCTCTCATTACAAATGTGCTCCCATGACTCCATAAACCTGATATTCAATTTAACAGGCATTTCTGATTCAAAACTGTCAGGCAAATTAAATTAGGCTGACCTTGTTTGAAACTAGTCAATCAAACATGGAGGAGAAACTTGAGAGAGATGTCACAGTGTTTCCATGCAACAGCTGAGAGGCGTGACTCAAATCAAATTTAATCAGCACAGCTTTCCTCCTCCTGAGATCTCCATATCAAACTGAGCTGCATGGAGAAATAATAGCACAATCAACAGGGAGATTGTAGATGTAGTCAATCCGTATGGAGGAGTCCACATCTTCTGTCTGTGGGAGGATGGCGAGGATGACGTGGTTGAGGAGTACTCATCCTCGTCTATTTTTCCCACCTATCAGTGGGAGGTTACAATCTATTGACAGTTTCGCTCCATTTTTGACATCAGCTACATTCTCACCTCTTCCCTTTGCTTTCATTTGTCTGTGAGATCACTGATGTTACTCTCAGTGGGCCATTAAGTGTCACTGAGGAGGGCCATTGTACCCGCAGGCTGATTCAGCCTTCCCTCAGAGGGACTGTTGAAAGAGAAGCAATCAAACGAAAAAGCAAGTTAACATGAAATTGGACCATTTTCATTTTTTCCCCTCATGCTAAGAGCACATTAGTTTCACCTGCTCCTGTGTGATGAGACGGGAGAACTAGATATTATTATCAAGAATTTGAGATGCAAAGGCTAAAGTTGTGTTGTGCTTTAAGATGTGTTAATATGTATGCTGAACTCTCTGTGTTGACCCCAAATGTTTTGCAGTGAATAATGAGCTCAGCTTGGAGGAGTGGAAAGCTCCCACGCTGCCTTCCAGAGAGAGAACACTCTTGAATGAAAATCCAGAATAATTAGGACTACAAATCCAAGAATTATATGTTTACATCTTCACCACTGCCATAAACATAAAAAATGATCCTGCTTCCTACTGTAACTATGGAACACTTGAGTTGACACTGTACAGATGATATCACCTCTTTATTGTATCCCCTGATAAAAGACCAAGGCCAGCATCCATGAAGGTGCACTAAGAAAGAGACAAACATATCTTAAAGGGACAGTGTGTGTTTTTATTAAACTGATGTAGAGATTCATAACACAAACACACACCGTTTCTCGAGGGAGGCCTCTCTACCTCTCGCATACATCCCCGTTCAACCGCCTTTGTCTGCTGTTTCCATGGCAACGTGCCGCCTCACTCCATGGTATATCGATGAAATGGGCTGAAAAGCATAGAAAATAGAAGGCAGAGCTATTTCTGCCCATTAGGCACTCAGTGTGCTGTAACAGACTAATAACCTTGCACGCATGGGCCGGGTCTCAAAGACTGAAACTCAGAAACTGAGATCAGTCCCGTAGTCACGTGCTGTGAGACTCGGTACTAGCGGCACCTCTTGCAAGATTCAAAAATGCTGTAATTAAATTTAACGGTTCTATCTGACATTATGCACTAATAAATGTAAATATGATCTAAGACACAGGAGGAAGGCATCCGTTCTCTCTGCTCCCATTTCCACTGCGCCTGCATTTCCATGTTAACTATGGCAATATTTCTAACTGTACAGGGAAGAGGCCTTAATGAGGTGAGATGTGAAATAAAACTGTGCTTTACCATGAGTAGTGGCAGCTCTAAAAGCCCCCTTAGGGAGGTAATTGGGATTTTTAATAAAACAGTATCTCTATGTTGAAGTACTTTACAGCAAATCATGGATTCAACAGGATTGTAGTAATTAGGAGAACCCTTTTAAAACAACGTGTGAATTATTTTGTATGATTTACAGAAATCCACTGCAATTTGAATTTAAATGTGCTATAAACAAAGTTTTTTTTCTGTATTAAAAAGCATACATTGAGTCTAAGCATGTGTCAGAGTGGAAAATCTTGATCTTACACACCCAAAAGCACAGACTTAACACACACAGC
Source organism: Ambassis agassizii (assembly GCA_036025115.1). Taxonomy (NCBI): domain Eukaryota; kingdom Metazoa; phylum Chordata; class Actinopteri; family Ambassidae; genus Ambassis; species Ambassis agassizii. The sequence goes on from JAVQJX010045698.1 coordinate 6,973, forward strand.
TTGCACTCAGTTACGTTTTATTCTCTTCCTAAACAGCTAAACGCAGTGTGACAGACATATGCCAGCAAGAAGGAAAAGGAGTGTTTTTAATAGAGTCTGAGTGACGCACGTGCTCGTCGTGTTGTGGTTGGAGGTGCTGCAGACGTTACCAAACAGGGGACCACCAAAGATCCCTGAGTGGGGTCCTCAACAAAATTAAGCAAAATATTATTTCACTCTTATATTACTGGAATGAGTGAGAGGATGACGAAGAAGAACTTATTTCTCATTCCTGTATTCTACATTTCTTGATTTTACACACGAACACAGCCGTCATGTTGCATTTAAATAGAGGAGACGTGGAATATGCAGTATAATGTTCACTATACGCAAAAACATCATACAAGTGTGCAGAAACAGCCTTTTAATATCTTAAAATGAGTACTGCACCTACAGACATTTGGCACAAAGTTGGAAGAAGAAATCAGAATTTAGTCTCTAAATATGCTAGGTGTTATATTTCTTTTAATGCACTACAGCATAACATATTTGGTTACAGGATTGTAGATTCAAAAAATCATCCACAGATGACTTCTGTATGATCTCTCTTAGCAGCTTGCAGTGCCAGCCTTGGTCTCCATATCTCATAAAAGGCCTGGACAAACACTCTAACTATCTGGAGAAAGCGTCAAGCTGCTCCTTGGTGGTTATCGTTCTCAGCAGTTAGTCATAGTCTATTTCATTTTATTGAAAGTCGATTACTGCTTTATTTAAGTTTTGTTTTATCCATCATACATCAGGGAGCTGGCATAAAATAAGCATCTCTGCCATTGCAGCTCAGAGGCAAAGAGGAAGAACAACACACTATGGCATCATATAAAACCCAACACACACATTCAGAATAAAAATCTATACATGCTCCAAGGGACCAGACACGGTCATTTTTTTTTCTTTTATATTAAACCCATGACGTAAAATGGAGTCTTAATTTCCATGCAAAATGTCCCCAAAACCTCTAATGGAAGGCTGTGAGGTGGGAGGGAGGGAAGCCACATAAAGGGAATCAACCAGCATCACAACTTTGGTTCCACTTGGGCTATTTTCCATTTGAAGCATATAGCTAAACATCTGGCACGCAACACCCTCGTCCTGTCCCACCTCTTCCAATTAACCCCCCTTCCTCCTCCTCCTCCTCCTCCTCCACACTCCTCTCACTCACAGCATCAGTTCTACAGTGAGGTCTGAGGTTCTCCTTCAGCCCTCAGCCTGACCTGCTTCCCGTTTCATCACTGTGGGCTCTTTTAACAATGACACTTTGAGATCACCGTACTCAACACCATCTCTAGTTTTATAGGATGTGTATAAAGGTGAGAGGTCACAGAGGATGAACAAGTTTGAGCAAGCAAAGGACATCACTCTCACAGGGAACCAATGGACTTCGGTGCACAATGATGAATGCTTGGAGCATTGCAGCACCTTCCACTGATACACTGAAACAACTCTAACAATGATACCAATGATATTCTAAGAAATGTACTGCACAGAACTGATGAAACACTTCAGACTTTTTCTCATTAGCTCTTATTTTTTGTGTTCTGCAAAGACTCCTGGTGTCAGTTTGAGTAGGTCAGCTGCTTACATAACCAGCTACAGAAAACACAGTGGCATTGAGCAATTCTTCCAGGGACCTTTCCCCTCTGCGGAGGCGCAGGACAGGCATTCTTTCCCGGGCTGGCACTGCTTAGCGACTCCTGCCAGGAAAGCTTCACTCACGGATAACAAAGTGTATAAATAGACTTGCGTGTAATGAGGCATCAGGGGTAAGAGGCACTGAAGAGACAAAGTAGGCATGACAAGGCAAAAGGACATCAGGTGTTCTGTTTACATCAGACATTATAAACTGAGCCATACATCACTTTGCTGAAGAAGAAAAAAAGAAAACAAAATCCAATAAAGTGAGAACTATGTCTATTCTAAAGTACTTGCCATGAAACACAGTGCAGTGCTTTGCTTGGCAGCAAACAGCTCTGAAGTCAATGACTGACTTATTTGGTTGTTCTGGTACCAGCCATGGATGCCAACAAAAGCAATAAGCCAACACATGGAGCTAAACTGCTGCAGTCAGAGAGGCTGAATGCAAATAAATTGTAAGTCAGTCAGTAAAAGAAAGAGTTGACGCAACCTTTCACTGCACTAACTGTTAATTTAAGGCAGACACAGCAGCAGTGTTTTAGAGGGGGGGGCGGCTGCTAGGTAAACAGACAGCCATGTGGGTGGACCTCCAGAGTTTTTGAGAGACCACCAGTAAAGAACAACACAACACACACACACACATGCACACACTCCAGTGCACACGGGTGACAAACCAGTGCTGAAAGGAAGAACACACAGTGAGGAAGAGAAGTCAATTTGTGAAGTTGGTCAAACAAGCAAATGCCATGTCTTATCTCATCCTACAATACGATAAAGGAGAATGTTTATTAAGAGAAAAACAAATGTATTTTTTTTCTGCATTTGGAGAAATTTATTTCAGCTTTTGGGCTCTGACAGCTGTCACCACAGAGGTCTCTGGTTGCCTGCACTAAATCTGACTCTACATTAGTGACACACCAGAGTTTGAGCTGTCCCACACTGAGATAAAAGGTTGTTATTAGAGACTGCAGGAGTTACACTCCCACACAGCACATCTGTGCACAGCCTCTGTGATGCAAATGTCTGTGCGTCAGAGCCCACAGAGCGGCTGCACCTCTGGTGTTCGAGTCCACTGATGATGGTGGTGGATGTTAAAGTTGTGATCAATTTAAACAGGGATGCAGGCAATTATTTTACTGACTTACTTGAATGTGTGTCCAAACTTGACTGGTTGTGTGCACATAAATCACACCACTGTGCCACAGCTAAAGATGTCAGATAGCTGTCTGCATACAGGTTGAAAAACTGAGCCCCTACTTTAACTGGATGCTTTGATTTGTGTCTTTCACAGAATGTGACGTTTGGTTCAACAGCACAATGGAGAAAAGTTATCACTAACGCTCATCAGTGTTACAAGAAACGTCCGGCAGAGTGCAGCCTTATCAGTATAGGAACAGGGTGGAGATACCGCTAAGCCACTTACTGGCAATTATAGGGATGGTTACACACACACGCACACACATTTGTGCACTCTTTAAAGCCAGCATGAACTCCAGCAGACCTCAAGAAGCCTTTGAAAAACACAGAAACTCTTTGATGATGCACTGAGTGCTATTTACTTAAATAATATGAGTTAGATGACAATACTTAATATTTTTAAGTAGAGTCTACTAATTTATAGAAATATTTGAATGTACGAATAATTTTAAGTTCGGTTAACTTAAATTAATAAGTTTTCGTGTCGCGGAGCAATGCATGACGGGAGTGAAGCTGTATCTGTGTGGAGTAACTGTGCAGTCAGCGGGCCGCTCGAGAGGAACCGCGCGCGCTGTTTGAATTTAAACGTTTACCAGTTTGACGGACTTCAGGCTCGAGCTAACTGTGCTAACTGTGGAGCAGCTAACAGCAGCGGA
>JAVQJX010045747.1:0-10784 GCA_036025115.1 Ambassis agassizii
GGGTTAACTTACCTCCCTTATTGAAACGGTTAACTCAGGGTTTCCCTCATTTCAGGCTGAACATACTCAGAGTTTCCACATAACCTGCTTCATGAAACGGACCCCAGATCTGCAGCACAGTGTAAACTTTAGTGCTTTAAATGAGAGAAATTCATTCCTGGATTTGTGTGATTTGGAGGTGTCGCTCCCTGCAGGAAGGACTGTGAGTACGTTTATTACTTATTTTACCATCCATAATATGTTGACTGCTTCACAGACCCAAACCACCAGTGTAATATATTGTTGTGAAAATAAGAAAATAGAGGCAGAGCACTACATTGCTGCAGTGTCTCCTTCTCCTCCTGCCTCTGTCTGTCGATCTGTTTCTGCTGTCTGTCAATACAGAGAGGAGAGATTGTGGCATTTCCAGTCTGCAGACAGCTTCTCCCATCAGTGCATGAATACAAGTGCATTCATTCTTTTAATATGCCAATCAATCCATCTGAGCCTCTGAGCTGAATAAATATCTTAAAGACAGCTGCGCACAATGTCACACTCAATAACTGAACTCACGCATGCTCTAATAGCGGCTCTGAGTGCGAGTATGGAGATCAATCAGCTGTGTGTTCATCCAGGGAACTTTTTTTTTTTTTTTACATGATGATAGTCAGCTAGTTGTTGCACACAATGTCAGAAAATTTTGTACTGCAACCCTTCGTGACCTTTTTGAAGGCATCACACCTGGAAAAATTCTCTCACTAAACAGGGAAAGTGCATCATTCCTACATGTGAACATAACACACAGCTTTTAGTGGGATTGTCCAATGAAAATGTCACATTCTATAGACAGCTGAAATGATGCCTAACCAGTATAAATAATGAGATTCTTGGTTAGGATGTTTAAGTTTTTAACTGTAACACCCCCCTGAGTCACTCTACAGTACAGTGAGCATAACTAGACAGCCGAGACTGCACTGTCATGCCTCTCTGCAGCATGTTGACGGGCAGCTCTGCTGTCCTGTGGACACTGAGGAGCTACAGCACCATCCACTGCTGAAAATCATTTGATCAGAGAGTGATGGTAACTCAGCTGGAACTGTCGACATGCTGTCTGTCCCACGTGTTGAATGCTCCCCCTGCCTGCCTGCCTGTCTGTCTGTCTGTTTGTCTGTCTGTATGGTTGACCCCCCCCCCCCCCCAGTCCCCACATTGAACAGAATTTCAAGAGGCCTGTTATGAGACAGAGAATGTAAACGCAAGAACTAGACAGAGATACAGCTGAGATTGAAGATTGCAGAGCTGCTTAAAATTCAAAATGGAGATCCACAGAGCAAAGCTGTCAAGAATGTGCGGAGGAGTCGGGTTAATGCATGGGAGAAGGAGCAGAGACGAAGTGCTGCGGCATCGAGACATCCAGCTGAGGTGAAGTTTTTGTAGGAAGAGAGCAGCTGAGACAACAGGAAGAAGATAAATCTTCCTCTTAAATGTGGAGTTTTCATCTTAAATAGCTACAAATAATGGCCACAGGGGTCTGCTTTATTCATTTCATTTAGTCTAATTTTGGAATGCCAAACAAGACAACATAAGGAAGAACGGCGACACTTAATTAGATGGTCGCAATTAGTGAAACCTGGGACAAAAAAAAAAAAAAAACACTACAAAAGGTGAAAGTTACAGAATCTAGCAGCTATAAAGAGGATCGTCTCTACACCTTGTTCTGTATCTGGGCAAAACTATCATCTGCTTGTCTAATTAGCCTCATTAAAATCCAACAAATGCAAATGTCCAATTAATTCTGCTCCATCTATCCTCCAGACTCTTGTTAAAGCAAAACTGTGAACAAAGAAGGTTGAGGTCTCCGACACAATGCAGGATTTTATTTCCCAGATTGTGGCCTTCAATGAGCAGAAATTGGAAGTTGTAGCTGCTGCTGCTGTGTGTCTGTATTTGTCAGTGCTTCCTCCACAATACTGTGGGTCCAGCTGGCAGTCGGGAGGAGACAAAAGGGATGAAAAGGACAGACAAGAATTCATCCTTTTTTGATAAGATTCTCTCAAATACACCTGCTGCCAGAAAATGCCATTAAATGTCAGCACAGGTTTTTTTTTCCCTCTTTCTGTCTCACCTTAAAACATCACTTGAAGGTCAAACAACGGAACATGAGGGTATGAGTGAGTCACAGGGAAATGATGAGAACATAACGGCTGTTGCAGTACACCTCAGTTTGACAGTGTTGACGTAATATGTTTCCCTTGCAAACCTGTGTGTCACCTCAGAGTGACCGGAAACCCTGAGGCGAGGTGAGACTGCAGATGTGTCTGTTAGGCAGCTGGATGCCAGATATTAGACAGAGTTCACTGCACCACACGTCAAAAGATGAGGAGGGCACGCCGGATGTGAGGTCAATTTAAAGGTCAGCGGTACAAAGCTGTTTTTATTGAGGAGGAATGTCTTGAAACCATTTTGATGAGACTCTCTGTAACACTTACAGCATTGAAAGTGAAGATCCAGGCAGTGCGTCAGCAGTCCGGCTTCCCAAATTGACAATTTTTATGAAAGGATGAAGAGATGGATGCAGGTATTTACACACACCTCCACATGTTGAATGCTTTGTCTCCTCACACAGATGTTAATCTATAGTCTATAATTCAAAAGCAGCATCATGAGGTTGCAGTAAAAGAGAAGCTGTTGCTCCCTCTAGTGGTTCATCTTTGACATTGTTTTTGGGGGGCTGTGCATTAAAGCAACTTAAAGCGGGTAATAAAAAAACATTTTATTAAAGAAGAAGTGGGATGGTTTGTATCCCGATTTTCTATACATTATGTGCTATATATAGCAGAATACAGACAAGTTCCATTTCTCTCATTGTCAAACAGCAGCACCGTTTCGCCTTTAAATTAAAAAGTAACTTAAACATTTGAGGCTGTGGAGTTTTATTCTTAGGTTTTGGATTATTTTTAATGGGGGAGGACTGACTTACAAAATGAAAGTATTTTTCTCATATGCACATAGAGTAAACCTCACTTAAATACATCACTATCAACACTTTCTTTTTCATGTTGGAATAGTTTCAGAAAATAAACTGTTAACATTTATAGCAAATATTTATTTAAACACAGCGGTTTATAAATATTTACACACACAAAAAAAGGAGCTCCTGTGGTTTATGCAGTGACGAGAAGTGAGGTTGTTGTGGTTGTTATATGATCCATCTCTCATACAGACATTAAAGAAACCAAGGAGGGATTTTAAAGGGTCACTACACTCAATGACATTCTTCAAGGTTGTCTTACTGCTCGGATTGTTTTGTTTGTCTTGTCAAGTATGACTGTGTTTGACCTGACACAAACAACTCCCTGGTTTATAAGGACAGAGTGGACAGCGAGGGTTAAACAGATACTGGTCTGACATTATAAGACTCAACCTTACAGAGAACAAAGGTTACTGGATAAAGAAATTATTTTAATACCTGCTCTAAATGAAAAACTGAAAAAAAAAAAACATCAGTGAGCAGATGTGAAAAGATGCAACTACACTTACATTTTTGCATAAACTCTATTTACATACACTTGTTGGGATGAGATTTGGCAACCACGCTGAGAAGGGTTTTGTTTTTTCTCATTTAATAAGGCATGCCATGTGAGGAGGCCCTGTGTGACTCGGGCAGCTCGGTCGGACAGCAGTATGTGTGTGTGTGTGTCCTCCTCACGCTCACACACTGGACGTCTGTTCACTCTGCATATTCCTTTGTGAACCCCCCCCCCCCCCACCCCACCCCACCCAGGAGCTGTTTGTGATGCGTCATCTCTGTGATACGGGAACAGCGCTGCCAGCTGGAATCATGTTGACATGAAGTGCTTAAAGTCTGCTATTCTGACCAGCTCTGTGATGTCACACCCCGTGCTCCAATGTGGGAAGCTTCATCGCCATCATCAGGTCAGATATTTGACGGCCGTCGCCCTCTCGTGGCGCCGAGTGAGGCTCGCAGCCTCGGCTCTCTGGCCCTGCAGAGGAGTCCGTTACAACATGTTATTGATCACATTTGCTACACTAATCAAACATTTGTGCGCTCTGTGTATTCTGAAAGCCATCTGTTGGATTCCATAGACATCTATACAAGTGGTGTTTTTACAGCAGCGTCGCCCCCTGCTGGCTGGTTTCAGAAACACTCAGACCTGCAGACTTGGCCTATTTTCTTTCTGTTAGAGTTTGGAAAGCACCAACCTGTAGTGCTCATTGAAGTCCAGTCTGAAGCTGAGGAAGCGCAGACTCTCATCTGAACTGGTCATCAGCAACACCAGGAACTGCTGGACGATGCTCTGAGAGGAGACGGACACAAAAAAAAAAACATAAAAAGGACTGAAGGATGACTCATTATTCCTCCAGGAAGAGGCTCGGGCTGCTACCTGGTAGAAGTGTGTGAGGATGCGGAGCTGGGAGCGCATCTTTGGTATGGTTTCCTGAAACTCCTGAATCCTCTTCTTCTCCTCTGCTTCCTGTTCAGCCGTCACTCCCCACTGACCCTGCATCACCAGAAGGACATGTACTTCACACGGCACTGTGTTGCCGTCCTTTCTTCTTGCTCTGTATTTAACGTCTTACCTCCTCCTCTTTCTGCTGCTTCTTCTCTTCATACTTCAGTCTGAGTGCGAGCTCTTCCAGCGCTGACCGGTAGAGGGAGTCCTGGGCGCTCTGGAACTCAATGATCTGGTCAAAGATGGCCCTCAACTGGTTCAAAAGAGACTGGACAGACAGATAAACACATTTTAACAGAACATCTGTAATATGTGAATATAAAAGGAACCCTTGTGCGTGTCGTTACCCTGCTGTTATTGTCCAGCAGACATCTTGAAATGATGGTGTCCAGGAAGACGTCATGGGCTGCGATTATGTGGTCGAGGTCCTGAGCCTGCTGCACTTTGTTCCACAGCTCATCCCACAAGCACTCCAGCACCTTCAGTTAAAACAGTGATGCCACATTTAACAGACACCGCAGATTGCCTCCTTCTGTAATTGCTATGTTTTACAGTGCGTGACACTAGCAGCACTGGCTAATGGCCTGACCTCAAAAGTGATGTAGTACTGCATTTGGTGGATGAAGTGGACCATCTCGGACGCCAGGATGTGGCACTGATGCAGCACGCCGGACAACTCTGGAGGGGGAGGGGGAGGGGCGGAGACGCACAAAAGCAAGTGAACAACACTGATTCGATTTATTTGAATAAATCTCTATATGTGTTTATCTACCAGGCATGGTTTTGAGCAGCTTGGCGTTGCACATCTGTCCCTTCCAGATGTCAGTCAGCGTGTACTCCATCCTCTTGGCCCTCCACAGGAAATTAAACACACGCAGGTAGTGGCCCATACACTCCCTTGTAAACACCTGACAAACAAAACACAAAGTCATACTTTATCTACAGAAAGCAGACATCATATTCATATTAATAGTGTCCATGTGTTTTACCGTTGCAATAGGCCCATCAACGTGGTAGTCCAGACTAAACACATCCCAGCCTGTATCACCAGGAGACACCTGGAAGCGACAAGAGATGAGGTAAGGGCATGTAGACAAGGCGGTTATGTACTGTAGGATCATGTTATTCAGGTATAGAGAGCACCTCTAGCAGGCGGACATCCAGCCTCTTCAGGATCTCTGCATTATCAAACTGGGCGTTTGTGGCTCTGACTGCAGTCTCTAAAATACCAGTCAGGTTGTGCTGGTACAAAGTGGTGGCAGGACGGGCCAGCTCAGGCCTAAGAGGAATACAATTAGAATGTTTTAATTAAGGTTTATATCATTTAGGCATAAAAACTAGAGATGTATTCTAACTTTAGCAGGTCCATGAGATGTCTGATGAAGTCTCCCTGCCCCAGCAGCAGGTATCTCCTCATGGCCTGCAGGTGCTCCAGCAGCAGGTAGTTGTGGTTGAGAACGTCCAGCAGGTATTTGCTGGTATAGAAGTAGGCCGTGTCAATTTTCTCCTGAAACGCTCCCTCCAGGTCTGACAGCAGCTCTGCAGCTATGAGAGCAAAGGGTCGAGATTTTAACTTTGGGCCAACAGCTCAAAAAGCTCCTGCTGGTTGGAACAGAGTAAACTGCCCTTCTGCTCACACAGTAAATAGCTTCAGATCAAACTGGTCAGATGAAGTCCTACAGACTGAATCAATAGAATATTTCTAAGTATACCTCTGTCCTCAGTCAAACAGAGGGGACAAGGCCAGCGAGCGGTAAGAGCATTGATCAGTCTACTAGCATACATCAATATTATAATATCAGTTGGATGATGGCAGTAAAAGAAAGGCAATGATGTAAAAAAAAAAATCACTTCAAACAAGATACTTACCGTCTTTGGGCGTGTCTGCAGATTTGGATGCTGGTGTGATTTTGCCTGGTGGCGTTCTGTCGTGACAAACTTGATGCAGAAAGTTAATGGATTTACCGATCAAGAGGACCTAGAAGGGCCAAAAGGAGGAGATCATTTTGTAGTTTTCTCCGGTTGTTAAACCATCTGTAATGGTGTGTGTATGTGTTTACCTTGTGTGCTTGGTCCATGGTGATGAAGGACGGGATCATTGACTTCCTGAGGGAGTACTTGTCATGCCACAGGCGATCCGTCTTCACGTTGGGATCCGATGCCACAAAAAACTACACGCACAGTACAGATTTAGTAGCTCAATAATAGAAAATAAGAAGTGGAAAAATCCCATGAGCAAAGATGGCCACCAGTTAAAATGTCACATCTAATCCTAATTGATGTTTATCGCATGTGTGAAACAGACTGCATGTGACTAAGTAACTTTTTAAACACAGCACTTAAAACCAATCCTGAGTAACAGTCAATGCCAGACTCATAAATACAGTGTGTGTGTGTGTATGAAAGAGAAAGTGAGAGGCAGGGAGAAGTAAAGGAGACACATCCATCACAGTGCTCTCCATTACACTCCTCTCATCAGTTCTCATTTATGAGGCTGCCTCAGCTCTCTTTCTTTAATCCTCCTCCTCTCTGTAATGTTCTTTCTCATTGGGGTCAAATGTCAGTCGAAGAGAAAACTGTTCCAGGAGAAGAGCTGCAAATTCTTAAGCTCTCTCATTAAGTTCTGGTGGGTGAGATTTTCCAACAAATGTACCTCATGGTAGGTATCTTCCAGCTCTCCATCATATATCCACCTGTAGAGGAAGTTGAGGATGGGGTGAGACACCAGGCAGAGGATGTGCTGAACCAGCGCCCTCATCTGTGGGTCTCCGGTTTTCCCGTACGCGTGAACGGCTGAAGCCAGCTCGCCTCCTTTTCGGCCTGAATGACACAAATTGCTCACGGCATCAACACCGCAATTCTTCAATGTTGGCATAGCCGACCAATCACCAAAGCCAAATCCAACCCACCTTGGCAGAAGTCGACAAGGGCGGCCAACGTTTTCAGTCGGACTTTGGGGTCATACATCCAGACCAGAAGCCTCCTGAGAGTCAAGCTGCTCTCTGTGCACATGTTCACACCCTGATCATCCTCTACCTGCAACTACAGACAGCCCAAGAGCCAATGATCAGAAATACTCAAGTGATCTTGCGAATGAACATCACTGGGACGCGTGAGTGTACCTGTGAGTGGAGGACAGAGAGGAGCCTGTAGTATTCCTTTAGCTCTTGATGGAGCGAGGCACAGAAGCTCTGAAAAGAGAGGAGATGATACAGAAGGGAGGCATTAATAGAGGACTGGATACAAAAAAATAACTTATTCTGGCTAAAAGCAGACGCACCTGCCCGACCAATCCGAAGGCCCGGTCGAGGCTCCTGGCGTCTGTGTACTTCCTGACTTTATTGTGGAGCCAACCAAGTTCAGCCAGTCTGCTGCTGGTGTCCCTGAGGGATCTGCAGAGGACCACCTACAGAGACAGAGGACACACTCACTCGACTGTGACAGATGTTGACATGATGATATTACAGATACTATGATGCTATATCCTTTATTTTTCCTAACTATAACTGGCCTTCTCCAAGCTGCTGACTGTTTTCCAGGTAAAGACACTTCATATTTAATGATTCATTAAATTTTCATCTGCTTAACAAAACCTTTTATCCACTGAGCTCCAAAATATCTCCATCCTTGACTAATGTATCTTTTCCTCCGTGACTCCCTCTCCATCAGGGTGGTGTCAGCAGACTGACCATGGGCCTATGTTTATCACCACTAAGCTCCATCTAGTACGTCCCTCTTATTGATACGACGACACAGAAGGGAGCAGAGAGGAAGGAAATGTATCGACAGGATGGACAAAAGAAAAAAGTAAGGAAAGGTCGATGTGGCTGGGAGACAAAGAGCCCCATATCGATCTGTTCAATCTTTCTTTTGAAGTCCAATCAACTAAAACAGTCATGATATCATATCAACTTAATTTTAGTGTCAACTCAACCTTGCTGTCTATTTTGTAGCAGTTATCCTGCGCGTTCATCTTGATGAATTTGCCGTCAATTCCCTGGAAGACGTAGAGGATGTCTCGCACCAGTGCTGCCTCGCTCACCTCGCCTGCACCACCAGAGACGGAGAATTCAGAACGGAGAAACAAGCTTTGAGCCTTATGTTCTGTCTTTACTCACCAGTCGCATCACCATCTCGGCGTGGACGGACCACCCTGGTAGAGGGAACTGGTGGGCCGAGCGGTGGCCGAGCGGCAGGCGGGGCCAGAGCGGAAGGAGACGAGCTTACAGGAAGAGCCCAGGCTAGCCGTGAGCCCAGAGGCTGACCGCCAGCAGCAGACTGAGGAGGTTGACTAAACGCACACACAAACATACTGTTATTATAAGGTTTTACACAGGTGTTTGAATGGTTTACCTTTCAGACATTATGCTACATGTTGTCAGGAATATAAATTACAGACCTTTTTGTAAGGTTTTAAGGGAGGGCAGAGATTAGCCTTTCATGACACTGAAGGTGAGCCCAGACGACTCAGTGATCATTTATAGCTGAAGGACTCATGCATTATTAAAGAGGATAAATGGAACTAAATGGCTGACTGAAGCCTCATAAAACAGTGTTACAAGGGGGCTGGACTGAGAGAGGAGTTCATTTTCTGGTGCTAATTGGCACTTGTAGTGTCTGGAACACACCAGATTAATAACACTGTTCTCCCCGGAGCCTTTCAGGTGAAACTGATTAAGCACAATGTATGAAAACAGACTAATACGCACCCAGCCAGTAGGGATTGTGGCGTCGGTGTGGGTCCATTCAGCGTATAGACTCCTAGACTGGAAATCCCGCTGGTTCCTACACTGGCTGACAGCCCCGTGCTTCTGTCCCCATAGCCCAGAGCCAGGCTCTGTGGACGGGTGCAGTAGAATGGGGTGGAGTGGGCATCCCTGGGGAGAGCTTGGGGAAACAGTGCACCATAGGTTCCAGCCTGGAAACGGCAGCAAGATGGAGAGTGTGAGTTTCCCCTCCTCCTTTACACCATTAAATATTGATACCGATACGTGTGTGTGTGTCCCTCACCCTAGTTGATGGTTTGCGGGGGTCTTCAGAAAGGCTGAGCATCAGGTAGAGAACAGACCAGCGATGTTTCAGAACACCCTGCCAAACAAGAAATCGTTAAAGTAAAAGTACACAAACACGCTATAGGTGGCCACAATTTAAATGTGAACAAACCTACCTGGGTCTGAAGTTTTCGATGCAGCTCAGAGAACAGAGCAGCGTCTGCTTCTCTCCTCTGCTTCAGCACTGTAAAGGTAAAAATAAACTGCTGATCAATGCAGTGTTTTTGTTTTTGTTTTTTTTTACTGCTAATGGTGCTCCATCGACTACTGTAAAAGTCTGCAGGGATGCAGGACGTGTTGTGTCTTCAACAGATACTTGTCTTGATCACATCACTTACATTCTTTCTTGATCTTCTCTGACACCAGGAACTCGTCTCGTTCAATAGTAGGAGCATAGTTATTGCCAATGACTCGCACTGCATACTGGAACTGGTGTGCAACTTCAGCTGGAACAGAAAACATCATTTATTTAAAAAAAAAAAGACGACGGCAACACTCAGAAGCATTGCACTGATGGGGGGGCGGCATTGGGGTGGCAGTAGTTCAGTCCATAGGGCATTGGACTTTGAAGCGGAGGGTCGCTGGTTCGAGTCCAGCCCTGGACACATGGAGAGTTACTGCTGAGGTAACCTGAGCAAGGCACTGAACCCCCCCCCCCACCCCCCCCCATGGCTGCCTGTGGCGCCTGTAATTTCCCTTCGGGGATCAATAGAGTATTCTACTTCTTCTTCTCTCTGATCGACAGTAGTGATGCATTTCTCTTGTGCTGCCATCATCACCATCATGTGTTCCTTTTTATTCATTTTGCATAGTAGCATAAATATATGAACACTGATTTTGTCAACAAAGCTGCTAACGTGCACGCTAACCCTGTCTGAGGATGCCTGTATCCAGCAGGGGCCTGCAGCTAGCATCCAGAAGCAATGCAAACACTGTGCAGATCAGCATGCCAGCTCAGATAGCATCGATCAACGACTGAATGCTTGATCAAACCGATGATTATGATTGTGCATTAAAGTGACAGCTGGCAGTAGCATGGACCGAGCCCCCACTACGTGCCGTTATCCAGCACAGCTAAAGGAGGTAGCCACCGAATTCGGTACATATTTGTTCTTAATCAGTTCTATCACTCAATCTGAGATTTAAATGTGTGATTGTTTATTCTGTCCTCGGCTTTTCAAATGAATGAATGAATGAACGAATTCGGCTTGTGAAGTGTCATAATTTCAGTAAAACTTCAAGGTTTTTTTCTACAGAATCTCGTTAGCAAAACACCGAA
>JAVQJX010045883.1:0-10429 GCA_036025115.1 Ambassis agassizii
TTTTATTGACATTTATAACATATTTATCATAATACCTTGTTCTACCTTTATTTTATACATTTTCTTTCTTTACTTTGATTTTTTTCATTCCTTGTGGAGTTGTTTATATCCTAAGCCTAATTGATCATAAAGTATCTATATGCATATTTACACATAATAATTATATTAGCCATTAGATTTCATTTCTTATCTCACCTGATGGTGATTAAAGTATTCAAGTATAAATGTGTCAGAACAGAGCAGATGCTGTTTTCCCATCAACATTCCACTGAAATCAATCCCTTAAAATGTTTGTTGTACCTATATTCCTCTTGACAACTTTTATAGTCCCATTTACAATAAAAGAAACCAAAACTATACATTTTTGTTTTTCTTTTAACTGAATGTTAGTAAATGGTATTCAGTATCAATATGGATCACATATATATTACTGCAACTGTAGGACTTGACAAGATTTTAGTGTAAGCCGACAGCCAACGATTTCTGTTACATCTTATTCCTGACATCTTAATTGTTTTCTGAAAAAACAAATTTCACTGAAACATTACAACCTGAAGTCTCCCCTACTTTTTAATAAATCACCTTCATATAAACATGATGGGATCTCTGATAAGCAATATTTTTTACAGACGGGCTGTTCAACAATATTTGAAAAAGTGCTGGTGTAGGAAATGGGTGAAGGATGCCTCATCTGGGAGTCTCTAAATTGTCAAGAGGCAATAACATGCATAAATAGGTTTTAGAAACAACTCAAGAAATGACTGTGATAATCCACTAGAAATTACTTAACTAAGCTTTGAAACCGATTCACACATTAGAATGATGCAGAAAGAATAACACAAGTTATCAATTTTTTGTATTCATACATTTTTGAATGGCACTATGTGTTTTTTGTTTACATGATTTTTACACAAGGACTGTCAGGCTCTTTTAAAATGTGACAAGAAGCTGCAATGTGCAGTGATATTGAAAAGGTCTTTCTTAATTCATTTGCATGATTGGCTTCATAATAAGCTAATTATTAATAATTCATAGACGTATTTGCTCATAAGTGCCATAACTGTGTACAGCAGCTTCTGTGCCTTTGAACTGTTAAAAATGTACACCTTATGTAAAGCTCGTGAAAAGCATGTGTGAACATTCATCACTGTCTTTATTAATTAATCAAAAACTCTTGTAGAAACCAGAGACCGAATTGAGAATTAGAGGCAGTACTGAGGAGTAAAAGGTGACAGAGAGATCTACTTTCCAGTTACCCTACTCTGAAAATGTCTGCTTGCTGGCAGCTGGTTAAAATCATCAGCTCAGGGACCAGCACAACTGTCCCCATCTGGAGCCAGAGACAAACATCTCCCCAGTGATGCAATCAGCGATTTGGGAGAGCAAAGCAGTTGCAAAGCGTGTTCCTCCATTGGCCTTGATTTAGCTTTAGCTAGCTGCAGCATGGTCCATCATCAAACCAAGGTCTTTTACAAAATGTAAGAGCAGTCACCTTCTTCAGTATATAAGCTTTTTTTTGTAAAATGTAAGCTTCAGAACAGAGTACATTTATTTCCTTCACTGAGATTTACCTCTCTGTTCTTGCAGCTGATTGCTAATTTGAACAAGAAGATTAGGTATGTGGGTGTTCTCCTTAAAATGGTGTGTGTGAGGATGTTATGAGAACAAGATGATTAAAGTGCTGACAAACAACATTTCAAAGAGATTGAGGTTCATAAAAAGTTGTTAATTTTTGTTATAAGTTAACCACTTTAGCAGTTAATGCACATACAGTATATACTGTAAAACACTTCAATGAGTCATTGGGGTTTTAATGGAAAGTTCTCTACAGTTTTTTTTCCATCAGTTGCCAGAGTTACCACGTTTGAAGACAATTGATGTCTACAAACCACAGGAAGTCTATATAAAGCCAAGTTTGAAATTTCCACAGCTTGAAATGTTATCATGAAATGGCGTACTAAGCAGCTGCAAGCGGAGAGTACTGCTCCATCAGGTAAAAAAAAGAGGAAGCTATCAGATGAATCCATCTTTCTCTGTGCAGTTGGGAAGTCAGCTGATTGACCAAGGTGAAGGTGAGTGAACAGTTTGGTGTGGTGATTTTCTTTTGCAGGTACTGAGGTGTCTTAACAGGATGGTGTCTTGTTTGCTTGTGCAAATTCAGAAATGCTTAGCTTATACTGTCTCATTCTTGTTTGTCATCCATGCAATGTGATATGATTTGTCTCTGCAGTTGGTTGGCAGCTGAATCCCCTCATGTAATACTACAGGTGGAAACTATTGTATTACAGTGCATTAGTATAACCTACTCTGACAAAACAAATAGACAAAATAAAATGTTATTGTAGTTAAAGGAACTCAGAACTGATGAAGCTGCTTGGATAAGCAGTGAAACGTCTTCAAGAAAACTCTACAAGTCCAGATGCCTTGATTCAACTTCAATAGAGTGAGTTTAATTGACTACTTGTCTCACCAAAACATGTCATCAAAAAGGAAATGACGTGTGTGACATGACAAAAATCTGATGAAAGCCACCACACAAACACACCGTTACAGGCACATCATTTGATGATTTTAAATGTCCTGCGTGAAAAAGTTAATTTGTGTCTCATCACGTCATTCTGTCCACATCATGTCATACAGGTGTGCCAAATATTGATTCGATAAAGGGCCATAAAAAGCTAATACGTGGCACTGCTTTGTTTTATGATCATATATACCAGCCACTCTGACTCAATATAAAACATATGTAGTGTGTACCATATGCTTCCCAGACAAGTTAAAGGAAAGACACACCGTGACTTCCTCCTGCTGACGCCCTCAGGTAACGATGCAAAAAGCTTAAAATTAAATCAACATCCACAGAGGCTGCAACTTGAATCAATTTGACTTTTTACTTTTGAAACCACTTTTCACAAATGGTAATGTGTTCATCCATCAATGTATCTTAGCATATCCCTGTCAAAAATCCAACAATCGGAATTAAATTTGATAGAATACGTCAGAAATGTCTTTCTCAAATCTGTGGTTTAGATTAGCAAATTATATGCAAGCTTGCTTCTAAAACCATCCTCTATGTCAATCTCTGGAATAAAGTATTACAGGTCTAAGACTGTTTTAGCCAAACTTTTGGTTTCTATTGTGCAGTGGGTCCAGTATTTCAAAGCCCACTAGTGGCCATTACATGCAACTGTATGACTGTACATTTGGATTTGGCCTCCTGGTACACACACGATAGAAATGCATAACATAAGCAAAGTAAATTTGACTCATTTGTAGCAGTCGCAAAATATACAGTCATCTCTCATCTTGTCAGTTTTAATCATCCTGGCACCCATGTTAAGAAAAACAAACCTGACCCGCAAACGTTTTTATTTTCTTTATTTTTCGTTTACAATTTTTGTGGTTTCTTCACTATTGTCGATCCTTTTGGCAAACATTAGTGCTCAGTGTGTTCTGTACAGTCCGGTCCCACAACATACTTAAAATTTTGGGTAGGGGAGGAATGAGACTAGAGCCAAGTGGGAGTCCAGGCTTTTACAATTTGTCCAGGTAGTTGTCCAAGGCTGGGACACCTTCCTTGAGACCCTTGCGTTTGCGTGTGTCGGTGACGACGATGCCAGGCTTGCTCGTTGCCTCCATTGGGTTTCCAGGGAGGATCTGCCAATGGTCGAACACACACTGTGGGAAGGCCTGGCCACCGGTGTTTGAACGGAGGTCAGCTGTGAAACCTACAAGTGGACAGAAAATGTTGAATTTTATTTCAGTCATGTAAAAAGAAAAGTGATTTTTAAGGTCGACAATGATGTGACCAACTTGCACTGATGTACATCAGTATCAGACCAAGAACAAAAGACCTACCGAAGGACTCCATGACAGGCAGGTAGGCCTTGATAACATGCATAGGTGTTCCCATGACTCTGGCTTCCTCAAACACATGACCACGTCTCCTGGTCAACACACCATAGATTCCACCCATTGCAGTCTCAGGACACTGTGGATGAAAAACAAATAGTGAAGTCACAACTCACATTTTGACAAACACAGCTCTGTGTAACAATCTCTACACAGCTAAGAATCTGGATACTTAATGTGTTTTACACATTTCCAAAGGACGTCTGGCATGAGCCTGCATAGATTTTTAACATGTGAATCACTGGTCTAATTTAATGAGGTAAGGACAAGAATCAAAATGGAGTCTGGAACTCACCTGGATCTCCACCAGGTAGACTGGCTCCATAATTCTGGGTTCAGCTGTGAGCTCACAAGCATACAAAGCTCTGCGGGCTGTGGGGATAATCTGACCACCACCACGGTGAATGGCGTCTGTATGCAGGGTCACATCATGGATGTCAAAGCGAATGCCGCGCATGTTCTCTTCACAGAGGACTCCCTAGAAAAGGACATTCAGAACTGGTGAATCCAGAGGACATTCACAGATTATGAAGGTAGACAACTGTTCATGTTTTAGGCTCTTACCTCCTTCACGGCCCACTGGAAGCCAGCTACAACGCTATCCTTGATCTCATTAAGGTACTGCACCCCCTTGGTAACATCCACCAGCATGTTGGGGCCATTTCCATCAGGTCCGAAGCACCAGATCTTTCTGGCCTCACCGACGTCCCACTCAAACTTGTCGGCGAGGTAACGGGCACGGGCCTTCTGCTCCTGACGAGCAGTAACCTCACCCTTCTCGATGTCTTCGGCCAGGCCCTCCTCGAAGGGACGGGCTTTCATGAACAAACGGTTGTGCTTGTTTGGAGACTTTGACAGACACATTATACTTGACTCGGCACCAACGGTCTCTCTGTAGGACACCACTGGGTCAGATTTCTAAAACGGAAAACAGTTGCAGGATGGCATAAATATGATTCTTATTTTGACACGTTTATACATCAGTGCTCATTACAATTGATTTTACTGAAGTTCAGTGTTCACCTTGATTGGAATGCAAGCATGGTCCTCCTCCAAATCCTTCAGACAGATCTCCAGATGCAGCTCACCGGCTCCAGCAACGATATGCTCTCCAGACTCCTCAATGATGCACTGCACCATAGGATCAGACTTTGACAGACGCTTCAAGCCCTCCACCAGCTTGGGCAGGTCAGCAGGGTTTTTGGCCTCAACAGCAACTCTCACCACAGGGCTGACACTGAACTTCATCACCTTCATGTTGTGTGCCTGCTCAAAGGTAGTGATGGTTCCGGTCTTGACAAGGTACTGGTCCACTCCAACCAGACCCACGATGTTACCACAAGGCACATCTTCAATGGGCTCAGTGTAACGACCCATCATTAGAATGGTCCTGGAAAACAGCAAAGCCAAAAACAATTTAAACTTGACCAGAATTAACTCACTACAGATAGTTTATCTGCACATAATTGAGCTACAACACAAATTGAAACTAACCTCTGAATTGGCTTCAAGTAGAGGTCGTCCTTCTTTCCGGGGACAAAGTTTGGTCCCATAATGCGTACCTTCAGGCCAGTAGACACACTCCCAGAAAACACACGACCAAAAGCATAGAAGCGACCCTTGTCACTGGTCGGGACCATCTTTGAGATGTACATCATCAGGGGAGCTTTGGGGTCACAGTTCTTGATACCTGTGGAGGCAACCATTCAGTATCAAGACCAACAACCAATGAAAGGCAAACAAATTTCTTAACTGACAACGACTAGTGTATATATATATATATGCTTCATACCCATGGCAGCCTCATCATCTCCAGGTCCTTCATAGAGCAGCTCACAACGGTACTTCTGGGCAGTGACAGGGGAAGGCAGGTGAATGGTGATCATTTGGAGAAGGGCTTCTCCAGCAGGCAACCAACGGCGCATCACAGCCTTCAGGAGAGGTTTACCCTCCTTGTCCTTGTCTTCAGTGTCCAACTTGATGTCTAGTTTCTCGATCAGTTTGGCAGTTTCCTCCTTCTTGAAGTTCATGATGGCATCGAACACCTTCAAGGAAGAACCGAATTATTAGTGGAACACGATTTAACACAAACGCAATTGAAACCACATTTATCTGCACCTGCTCAGGCTGAAGGATATCATCACTGGGTAATCAGGTCAAAGTGAAGAATATTCAAGTCATCACTTGCAGGCATTTTTTTGCAAGACCAAGACTAAAACTATTACAGTTCTTTGAACAATGACGCATTGTTCTTTAAAAACAAACCACACCAATGTTTAGATTGAAGTCTTTTACCTTGAAGATGGGATCCAGGACAAGAGCGACAAATGTGCGGGAATACTTTTTGCCGTCCGCTCCAATAGCACTCTTGACAAACTTTCCGTTGTCCACGTCATAGTACCTACAATGGTTAAAAAAAATGTTGAAATCTAGCTACATAACACCTTACATCTGGCACTGCGGCAAGCTATGGTACCCAGTCATGTCGTTCATTTTGTGTGCGTATCTTACTTGTCACCCCACAGCTTCTTCATCATGTCCTCCACCTTCTTGCAACGCTCAACTGGTGTCATCTGGGTGTTGCCCTTAGCAGCAAACTTGGCCACATACATCTCAGCAAACTGCTTCAGGGTGAAAGCCCAGCCATGGAGTCCAGAGCCGAAGCCAACAGTACCAATAACTGGATCAACCTACAATGTAACATAGTACGTAAGTAATGGCATTTACTTTCACAGATATTAAGTAAGTACCTACATTGTGACTGTTTCACAGCCTTTCAATAGAACACTGCAATCAACTTTAATTTACATTCACTACCATTATTGAGTAATTTCTTACTTTGAAACCTGGTATAAATATGTTAGATTTCTACATTTCAAAAAAAAAAAAAAAAATTATCTTGCCACTTGCCATGATGTTACCCATAGGCCCTTCCTCCTCTCCATAGGTGGAGATGATGACGTTGACAGACTCAACAATACGCTGGAAAGTCTGGTAAAGATCTTCGGGTTCCAGCTGCAACTCCAACAAGGCACGGTCCATCTTATTCATCATCAGGACTGGCTTGATGCGCTCACAGATGGCCTGACGGAGCACAGTCTCAGTCTGCACACACACACCTGGTGGAGACATTGAGAATTAAACCTTAAACTTTTTTCTACCAAAGTCAGATGGTAATTAATCCAACTTTTCAGATCTGTCCTTACCAGACACACAATCCACCACCACCAGGGCTCCATCAGTGACACGGAGAGCAGCAGTCACTTCAGAGGAGAAGTCAACGTGCCCTGGGGAGTCAATCAAGTTGATCAAGAAGCCGGACCCATCCTTGCTCTGCTTAATGAAGGCCAAGTCGTTTTCACTGAGCTCATAGTACATTGAGATAGCTCTGCAATTTAGGACAAAGGTCATGTTAAACATTACATATCAGGTTCAAATGAAATTAAGATTGCGTATGTGACTCCAGCAAATGAATACGCTTAACAGACCAAAAAAAAAACACATCTGGGTTTGTAAATTCTGATTGTCATTTTGGGAGCATATAGCAAAGGGACCCCAAGGACATGAATATTAAATCCTGAAGACAAGATACTTCCACTGTATTAGAAGCAGAAACTGATTAAATTGCTGTGACATAGAGCATGTGATCACAAGATTATAGAAAAGGCTACCTTTACAACTACACCCGTGAAAATGTATGCTGTCAAAAACGGCACAAGTGAAATGATTTTGCGATATTGTTACAAAATGTTTAACTGTGGGGATAGGACATGGGTTAACAGTGCATTTACACATCTAAAGAGATACTTACGTAGACTTGATGGTGATACAACGTTCCTGTTCATCTTTGCGCGTGTCTGTGAAACGCGTCTCTCCAGCACGGGCAGAGGCAATGATACCAGCCTTTGACACCAGTGAATCTGTCAAAGTTGACTTTCCGTGGTCAACATGCGCAATCACAGACATGTTACGGATGTTGGCCTTCTTGTCCATGATGGCACGGATCTGGTCTACGGTAAAGTTCACCTGAAGGGACAAAGTCAGAATGCAACATTTAGTCCAACAGAAACAGTTCCAACTGTAAGATACAAATAAGTCCAAACAATGCATTGTCAGTCTGCCCATATGGTGACTATGATATTATTCAACTAGAAAAGAGCCATGATCAAGGCACCCAGGAAGCGGGGAGGGAGGACTTTTCTGCAAACACATAAAATTAATAGTGTACCAACACGGGATTAAAATGTCTAAAATGACTGCTAAAAAGTATAATTACTGCGTACGTTATAAACACGATCATAATTGTGATAATGTTTCCTGCCACTGTTAAAATACAGCAGGTATAAAAATCTTTTATTCTTCCTGTACACAGGAATCTGTAGCCATGTAAAAAATTGTTGCTTACGTAAGGTAAACTCCACCGCTCTGCCACTTGCACTCAGGGCGTTGGGCATCAAACATGACGTTATAGTTGTCTGCTGTTGGCCTAAACGAATCCATCCTTAACTAAACTTATCTTTTCTATTCAGACCACAAAAACGAATTCTTTACCGAAGAGAGAATATACCCAACAAGTCATTAATATAAACTGTTAAACCCTGCAACGTCCGGCACATTTCATCATGAATAGGCCACGTGTACAGACTTTGGAGTCATGCTAATGCTACCATTAGCTGCGTCGAAATACCGGCAAGTTACTCCCTCAGCTGTTAACAGCTTCACAAAAAACATTTCTATAACGGTGCCGATTCTTTCATATAGAAAATGACTGACAAAGCATCCCAATCCCGCTGTTGCTTCGTTTACATCACACTGGTGCCGGTTCATTGTCTGGAACAACAGCTAGCGTTAGCATAGGAAGTAGTCACCATCAGTTAGCAAACACCACAGAGGCACGCTACATAGCCATTTCACCATTTTCATTTGTTGTTTAACATAAACACGACTGACAAACTGATAAACAGAAAACAAATGTTTAGTCAGGGATCAGAACCGCGTATCACCGGCATTCTGGCCCTTTAAAAACAGCAGCACAGATGACAAAATGGTTGCCGGCGCAGTCACCATACAATGCCACGCAAAGTCGTACAGCATCCATAGAGTGTTCGTACGAAAACTATAATATTTGGGCTGGGGGCATTTTATATAGCCAACGATCTGATAATTTGGCTGTAGAAACACGAATAACTCACCATTTTGACGGATGGCTTTGGATTCTCTTGGTGGAGAAAAGAGACAGGAAATTTTACACTGCCCACCTCACGAGGGCTTAGGCAGGGAAGAGGACGCTGACGTCAGAAAAGAGGAATTTATACAGCGTGCGTCAGCTGCCCGCGTCGAGACGTACTGATGTTACGCACAATGCCGCCTCATCCATTGTGACAGTATGCTTGCTGGAAAAGCGACACTTCGGGTGAAGTTGTCATCTGCCCTGTGGTGTGACCGTGTAAATCAGCCCCACTATTTCACAGAGCGGAGGTGTGGTCTTTTGTAGCCACAGGCCACATCGGATCACAACCTGATCACAACACAGCCGAATGGCGGACGTGTCTGACCTGCAACATTCAAGGTAAAATGTAACGCCACAAAGCTGAGTTCCTCACATAGCCTCTTAAAGCGGCCCAAAACGACTCAGTAATGAAAAGAAAAGAAAAGAAAATTTCATAACTCTTTCAGATCAGTTGTAAAAAATTATTTCCCAGTTTAGTCCTGTTAATCCAGGAATTTTAAAGTAAACAGATTATGCTGTGTTTGAATATTTTTACCAACAGATGGCATCACAGGTCCAGCTCTCTGTGCACAAGTCCCTTAAAACAGCATCTATACTTCACTATATTATCAAGATGAATTGCAAAATAAAACATGCTGCATAGCTGGTCTACAGAAAATATCAAGAATAATGTATTACAGATAGATAGATAATTTATTGATCCCCAGAGAATTTAAAGCATTCAGAAGCTCATAGGTTAGTCCTCGTCAAACAAGTCAGGTGAGATCAGTACAGTCAAGTAGAAATTCACATTAAAACATACATTTCATTAATATGAGGAAATTCTTCACTGTTTCACCTCTGTGGT
Organism: Ambassis agassizii; assembly: GCA_036025115.1. Lineage (NCBI taxonomy): Eukaryota > Metazoa > Chordata > Actinopteri > Ambassidae > Ambassis > Ambassis agassizii. The sequence goes on from JAVQJX010045883.1 coordinate 9,990, forward strand.
TAAACAGTCCATATTAAATTTCAGCTCATAATGGAAATGCTATTAAAACACCACTGTGGCAGCTCCCAATTCAACAGATGCACTTATCTCACATGGACATAAAACTAAACTGTGTGTGTGAGGATTAGGCTACACTGTTTTTATATTATAAAATACTTTGTGTCAAAGTGTTTAATGATGCACACACAAAGAAAGTTGAAGGTGTTTCTTGGTTTTTTGTATTCTTATTCGTGAATTTGTGTTCAGAAATCACTGTGCAGAGCAGAGGCGGCTGGCCCATAGGGGGCGCTGGGGCACCACCCTCCCAGATGTGGAGGGGGGAAAATATTTATGTATATATTTTATATATTTATATTTTTTTAACAAAATTTATATTATCAATGTCATTTTTACTTAATAGTGTGTTCCTACATGTAATCTAAACTATATAAACATCATTT
>JAVQJX010045951.1:0-19163 GCA_036025115.1 Ambassis agassizii
CCCCCCCCCCCCCCCCCCCCCCCCCCCCCCCCCCCCCCCCCCCCCCCCCCCCAGGGCTCACTCCTTTATGCTCTCCATCCATCGTGGCTTTAAGTGAGAATAAATTGTGATAAATGAGTCGGGTGAGAGCAACTGATGTGTTTTCAAGCTCTTCTGTGATTCAGATCTGCTCCAAAGCAAAAACTAATTAGGAGGGTTTTTTTTTTACCATTTTTATGCGCACTTGTAAACGCATTTGTTTTGCAGTCAGTGGTTGACGATGTTTTTGTGCTTTTTAATAAGAAGGCGTCAGATCCATCAGAGCAGGAAAAGTCACGAGGGAGGAGCAGTGAGCTGAAGTTTGACAGTCTGTCTCCTGTAACTAAAACTCAAGGCTTTGATCAAACATAAAGATGCTCTCAATAACAAAGGACAGTTTTTCATAAGGATTTTTTCCTTTGTGCACAAATGATCTCTGCAGAGATTTCATCCACAGCCTCAGATTTCATCAGCGTTACTCCGCTGCAGTGTCGTCTATAGGAGGCTGAAGGACCGCGTTTGCTTGTGCCGTGTGGTTTTTGTTGAGATGTTTTAGCAGCCGGTCGTTTCTGCCTCAGGCTGCTGTAAGTCAGTGTAGGTGGGAGGAAGCAGAGCCACAAATATTACAAAAAAAGAACCTGTATGAAACATCTAAATGAAGGTCTACTGAAGGGTTTCTATTTGTGTTGAGGGTGAAGCACACTGCAGCTCTGACATCTCTGAGGAAACACTCAGGCTTCTTTAGTATCAACTCTGTTTATTTTTTTATAAAGCAAAAAATGTACTTTAAGAAGTGAGAGAAACAGCTGCTGCCGAGACACATTTTGGTTTTAGAAAGTCTCAGCTGTGGTACTGATATCCATTTAATTGTGAAGAGGAATAACAGAGACTTGATTCATTCCTGAAATCCTCTGCAGGAACGCGGCTGCAGCCGTGGACAGATTATTCATTATGAGCACAGACGTGTAGCCGAACGCCTACATGAGACAGACACCCAGATGTTCTCTCTCTTTGTAGTTTGATCACTTCACACATGCTTTTATCTTACAACTTGTGATTCTTTGTGATCAGTTTATGTCTCTTCATTGTAGTTTTGTGTCTTTTTGTGGTCAGATTTTTTTTCTTTGTAGTTGTTTTTGTGTCTCATTGTGTAGACGCAAACTTTTGTGTTTTGCTTTGTGTGAGAGCACAATGCTCACTAGGAAAACATAATTTGAGGTCAATACTTGAAAAAAATGGACCATATCTTTGTGTTCATGGGGTCACAGCTTCCAGGGGACTAGTCCTGATACATCTGAAAATGGCGGCTGCACAATGTGAGCGGTGTAATGATAAAACTTGTTACATTGCAACGATTGAAATATTGACCTCACGTATTGTTGTCCTGGGTGTGTAATTCTGTGTGTGTCTTTATTGCTTCACATCTCATTGATGTTTCTTTGTGAAGGTTCCATAACTTTTCATTTTGTTCCTGTATCATTTGACACAAATGTTAATCAGAGCTTGATAGGCTCAATGCAGAGACTCCATCTTTCACACTGCAGTTTGCAGTTTGCTTACAGCTTAGCATATGAATGCCATTTATTGTGTATGCGCTGGTTTGTTTCTATTTATAAGAGCCGATGCTTAAAATAATGCTACAATCCGATGTTTGATCTTATATAATTCTGGAAGAGGACCAGGTTGTGTTTGTGCATTACTTGTATGAACATGTTTGCTGCCTTTTATGAGGTATGTTTGCGTGGTTGTAACCAGCTCTGGTGAATATGTTTGGCCCCCTTTTAAGAGGATTTTCTGTGTTGACATGTGATGTGTTGGGGTTTGTGTGACAGGTGCTGCTCCACTAAATTGGATTTTTCACCCTCTGAATGTTGCCTGAGATATTTCTCTGTTCTCTCGCATGCTTTCAATCTATCCTGACAGACTTTGAACAATGTCATTTTTTCTGTGTACTCATGCGATGTTTGTAAATCATGTTTTTTTTATGAGTTATGCTAATTGTCTGTTTTCTTTCTGTGTGTCTCCTCAGCTGCTCTGGGAACTCTGGAGTTTGAGCTGAGATACGAGCAGAGCTCCAGTGAGCTGCACTGCACTGTGCTGCGAGCAAAGGTAAAGGCGTTCTGCAGCCATAAACACTCTCTGTTGCTTTGCTTTGTATTTTATGAATAAAAATGAGAGCATTTTCTCATCTAAGAGCTGCAGTTCCTGCACTCTGACAGGCAGTTATATCATCAGAAGGAAGTGGACACTTGGGGCAGGCTTCGGAGTTCGGGAATTCATCATATTTCACAGCCTTTAAAATGAATGGTTTACAGTCATAAATTTGCTAGTATCCTCCTCTCGTTTTAAGCCATTAGCCCTGTAGAACACCTTGGTGATGTGGTTGGACATGAATCTGGCAGCCTGATTGTGCAGCTGAAGAATGATGTGATGAATCATATTGTGCTGAATCTCAGAGGAAGGTTTCCAAATCTCATTAAGAACTGACAGTGAAGGGACGCAGATGCAGTGCTACGTCTGATTTATTTGGTGGTAAAGGGGAAATTTAACGACACAGAGGCCGCACAGACAAACTTATTCGCCCTCTAACATACAGTGATTTTAGGTTGACTGACAGACAAGGAACACTAAACACAAAAAATAAAATAACTAGAGTACATTTCCAGTTGCTCCACATACATTTGGCTGTCAGTAATTCAAACCAATGCTGAAAGCTTTGGTCTAATAAAGTGCTTAGAGTGGATTCCAGCAGTGCTAATAACCAACAAAATGATTGTGATTAATTAATTTATGTAGACACAGATGATGTGTTGGTCCTCCTTGTCCCTCACTGAAAATCCAGCCACACTGCAGATGGCAGAAGGCAAATTTGACAAATTCTTTTTTTTCTGTCACATTGTGTGTTTATCCTCATTAGAATTTTATATTTATCAATGATTTACTTTGCGCCTGCTGTCAGTTACATCTAAAAAAGTTTATTGTCTTCTATAGCAGGAGATTAATAAATTAAATTAGGAGGAAAGTCCACTCCACTCAATGAAGAATTATTGAAGCTGCAATGGGAAATATTCATATAATACCTAATAGTATTTCAGCACAAATTTGGATTTATTGACCTGGGACATTTCATTCTCCTGCACAGACCATGATTGGGTCTGTAAATTTCACTGTGGTGCGGCTGAGCACTGAGCACAGCAGACATGAATCACATGATTATGTATCTGTGGCAGGTGGAGGGAGCCGTCAGCAAACAGTGTATGTGTGTCTGTGAGGTCGTCCGTCTCATTGACGCGTTAACACTGAGTCCCCGAGCAGGTGGTAAATGCTGGGAGGTGAGATAAGACGCAGCCTCGGGCTGCTGCATGTTTGGTGTGAAGAGCAGGTGTTGAGATTTGGACGACAGAGGTTCTACTCTGCAGCATCCAGGAAGTAGCCCCATGCAGGAACATGAGTGTCCATGTTTCCTCCTGCTGTCTCCACACAGGAGTCCACCCACAAGATCCATGACATGAAATGGATGAGAAACATGGCAGTCTATTTCCACAGAGCTGGACCTTGTCTGTGCAGTTATCCACAACAACACACTCCACAGTGTCAGCTCACTGAACCCTGTGAGTTTGAAACTCCGCATAAAGGTGGTGGCCTCTGTTTTCTGGGATGCAAAAGGACTGCTGCTGCCCAGAAAAGGGCCTCACTGTCACGGTGATGCTTGGTGTTGATGTTTGAAGAAGATGACGAGGGGAGTGCTCTTCCATCAGGGTGTGCTTCACAGTGGCACAATTTGAAGTTTCCTAACACCAGTTCTAAACCTGACCTAAGACCGTCCTCCCAAAAGATGTGTCTCAGGGTTGTCCATTTTGACAATGATAGGGTGATGTCATTGCACTGGTTGTTGATCCTGGACTTACAAAGTGTGTTAATGTAGGAGGGGATTGTTCAGGTACAAACTGAGAATATTGATTGACAATGGATACATTTTTTTGTTCCACTGTGCTGTGTGTACATACACAGAGTGAGATGGAGTGTGTGACAAACCTCAGCTCAGACTGTCCTGTAGATTTACAGAGCTGCAGTTTGTCGTCTCTTTACAGACCTGACTTGAGCTTCACTTATTATTTCTGACAGTTAAATTGGGATCCTGTGTGACAGTTTGCTCTGAATTATGACACAAACGTTGTGTCTGTGTGAATTTCTTCTTCTCCCTGAGCTGTTACTCATGGCGGACGGGCTTGTCTGTCCCAGAGTGTGTTTGAGCCCCAGGGCACAGTGAGGTGAGAAGGCAAAATGCACACAGAAAAGAAGAGGTTATGATTTTGATAGTTATGCAGAAATAAGTGTTAATACAAATGTTTATAAATGTTACATTTACTTAAATTTGGCATTTATGGTTTAATTGCATTTGATATTTCCTAAGTTTGTTTGGAGTATTTTTGTATTAATGATCTGAAGAACAACTCAGCCTGTAATATTTTTAAAACCTCTAATATTTCTCTGAACTTGACTCGTTCTAAGATCATCATGACACAGATATTCAGAGAGTGAGATACGTGTGAGTCTCTCTCATGGAGCTGGATTGCACTTGATGCAGTTATAACTGACACATATAGCAACAGTATCACAAAGAGGAGCAGCATTAGAGAAACACACACTATTAGTAATGCAAGGAAGGCTGAAATTGCTTCATTATCTGGGGATGGGAGATAATCTGAGTGCCTGCTGTCACTGAGCTTTGTATCCATCGTTTCCTCTGCCGTTTCCTTAATTTGAGTACTTGAATGTCGAATGTTGATTTCCCTCCTGGCATCATTTCAGACCTTAGCCGGGGGAACATTTTTTTTTTTTTTTTTTTTTTTTTTTGTCGTGCACTCATAAAGGAAAGCTGAGGTTTTTTAACATGCATTTCATGTTAGCCATGATTAACCACACATGTTATAGTGTGGAGACCTGAACACCTTTGGCTGATTTTTTTACCTTCTCCAAAAAATCTGCAGTGAGATTTTTCATCAACAGAGCTAAGCATCCTCACAAAAAATACGGCATGCATCCTCCAGATAAGACACAGTGTTAATGCTGACATAAAACAAAGTGAGAAAAGTCTGAAGTTCAAATTCCCCTGACACTGCGACCTGTTTTGTTTTCACCCTACTAGTGTAGTACTATGACACTACTAGTTAAGGTTAGGATCAGGGTAAAGGGCGTAGTGTTGCACTACTACTGTCCGTGCACCCATGAACATGTAGAGATGCAGAGGAAAATGACATACTTCCCTTTTCAGGGACTAATATATTGACCTCATGTGACACTTTAAAGGAATAAGCACAATTGACTTTGTATAGTCTCACATGTAAGATTGTATTTTACTTCAGGCGCGTCTAGAAGGTCACCATCCCTATCATCCTGCAGTCTCATTAAGAATGTTATGCACAGAAAAAAAAAAATCTATCCGGCTGCTGTCGCTGCAAATGTCAAAGCTGTTGAAAGAAATTTAGGAGCAATTTCTCATGATGATCTGTTCCTGCCGATGAGGTCAAGGAATTCAAATCAAGTGTTCCACTCGGTCATGTGGAAAAATTCATTTGTCCTGCTGTCTCTTAGTTTTTATAGTCCCGAAGGCAGGAGAGATGGATGATGATCAAATCTGTGAAGATGTGAGACTGTCAGGACTCACAGATTAGAATCCATAGCATCTCTATAAAGGATTTCACATAAATGAATTTGTTCTCTCTTACTGTGCTGACACCCTGCCCTGGATTTAAATCGGGTATCTGTGGTGACATATGCTACTAAGAGGGAATCAACTACAGACAGAAGGCTGCATGAGGACAGAGCTTCTGGTGGAAAAAGATTGATAATCAGGAGGAGAACTAAAATAACTAGACCACACATCTTTATTATAGCTTTAATGATTTCTCGTGTACATGAATGAACCATGAAGGACAGCTTCAACTGAACTAGACTCATGACCTACTAGTCATAAAGACACTGATGATGTAACAGTCCTTAAAAACGTAAAGAAACGCATTGAAACATGATAACAGAATGTCTGTGACCTGCTCTCCTGATGTTTTGTGTCTGCAGGGTCTGAAGCCGATGGACTTTAACGGTTTAGCCGACCCCTATGTCAAACTGCACCTGCTGCCTGGAGCCTGTAAGGTGAGACACAGCCGCACTCTGTGAAACTAGATATTATCAGCTATTGGCAGTATTGAATTATTCTGTTGAAACACTGTTCAGTATCGAAGAAATTATTGGTATTTATAGTCCTGTTAAAAAGTATTTAATGAAGCTGTCATTCATTTTCTGAACTGAAGCAGGAGTGTCACTGTCTGCTGCAGCACAACACAAAGACAGAACTTTTTTTTTAATGCAATTTAAATGTATGTAGGACATATGTTATCATATTGAAATACAAACAGAACATTTGAAATGTTAATTCCTAAGTGATTTTATTTCTGTTTGAAAGGTGCTGCATAAATAAATGTATGTATATATATATACTTCAGTGTTGGAGTGCAGTAGCAGTGCAGTTTGGGCTCAGCTGATTTCAGGAGTTTCAGAGGCTGTTTGAAAACCATGAAATGAAATCCACCCTCTCACAGCTGCTGTGCAGAAAAAAGACTCGCAACGGATTGATGTGGTTCTGATGCCATCGTCCTCTGAGAAGTGCTGCAAAACTGTAGCAAACGGACTGAATGATTTGAGTAGGAGACTGCTCCTATCAGCAGTTTTTATAAGTAGGCAAAATACAGCTGGTGTAGGTGTCATCATGACAGAGAGATTTGAGATGAATAAATGTTTGTAAATGCATGGTTATGCAGTCTCTCATGTGTTATAGAAACATCATAAGCCAATATGTTTTTTATCTGAGCCTTATTTCATGTTTTAAAACGCAAAGTTTTATTTGAAAATGAGAGAAATGTTCACAAGAAGAAGAACTCGGTTCTCATTGCATCATACTTCATGCAGCAGAAACATGGTCTTGAATGAAGGATCAAAGATGGCTCCTGTCCTAAAGTACTTAATCTGTTTTCTTACTTCTCCATATGATACTTTTTCTACTTCTTTAACGTTTTCTTGTGCTGAAGCCATGTCTTTGGGAAATTCAGTAAAATACTAAAATAAAATTCTGTCTCCACATCACATTACATTTCATTCAATCCTAAATTAAATAAGGCTCAGGGTTAAAAAGAAAAGAGAAATGCCAAAAGGATTAAAACATTTTAATGCTTTTTCTGAATTAAGCTGCAGAAATAGAAAATCAATAATTATCGATTTCTGTCTGTTCCTGTCTGTCCTTTAGGCCAATAAGTTGAAAACAAAGACAATCCGTAACTCTCTGAATCCAGTGTGGAATGAAACGCTCACTTATGTCGGGATCACAGAGGAAGATATGCACAGGAAGACACTCAGGTGTGTATTTAATCTGTGTGTGTGTGTGTGTGTGTGTGTGAGAGAGAGAGAGAATCCACTCCTTTCAAACCAACCTCTGTTTAATGACTTTTCTATTATACATGTTATCATTACTATATGCTAAGACCGGTTGAAACAGATGTTGTGAGAAATGTGCCGCTTTTTCCTTTGCAATAGTGTAAGTTTATTACTCCTGTGTGAGGTTATCAATAGGAGCTTTGGTGTGTTTTTTTCACAGCTCACATAGCTGAGGTCTAGTACAGATAACATAGTATATGTTATTAATATAGTGTAATAATAATAATAATAACAGTAGGAGGTTCAGTGGTGTGGCCTTTTAGCCCTGGCGGTGCTGTGGAGCCTTTAGCTTGTGGTCTTAACTGGAGGACCTCAGGAATGCCCAATGTGTTGGGAAGCTGTAAACGGTTGATATTAGGCGCACCTCGTATGTGGTGTGTGTGTGTGTGTGTGTGTGTGTGTGTGTGTGTGTGTGTGTCACACTGGGAATAATTCATGTCCAGTTTCACTGGATCTCATTTCAGAGTGATTATACTTACGGCCATTAATCAAGTGCAGGGACATCTTGACATTCAGATATGGAGCTCAGTTGTCATCTTCCATTAATTTAGCTGTCAGAGTTGTAACCTGCTGTGTGAGAAGCACTGAGCTCATGCTGGATTTAAGGGCAAGACTCATGTGGCACAGCAAGGCGCTCATCGGTTTCTCTCACTGTTCACTCGTACTCATCCACTACAAACAGGCAACAAAATCAAAAGAGTCGTGTGGGGAGATGCGTCCTTTTTTTCCACGAGGTCTAGCGTGGGTTTCTATATGATGTAGGCAAGAGGATTTATTAGGACCTCGAGTATTTTCCACCCTGTAACGATGAATGAATGTTTATGGCATTGGAGGCGCAGAGGGGGGTAAACAGAGGAACATAATCAAAAGAAGTGTGAAATAACAGAGTGGAAAGGCTTAATTACCGAGCTCAGGAGCAAACATTTAATCACAACTACACATGCAGCAAAGCCAGTGTGCAATTGTAAACAAACCCCTAAGGGAAATGGAGAAAGTGTTAAAAAGTGTACAAAGAGTTTGTGTGTCTGTCGACCAGCATCGTCTCTCTGCACAGACAACAGCTGTGTGTCCCCTTGAAGCTATCACCTCTTGTGGGATGCACCACTCAGAAACTTTTCACAATCACAGAAACACTCAGACTGGAATTAGTTTGAAGACAGAGGTGTCACAGTGCAGCCCGCTGTTTTCCCGCTGGTCCTCTTACTGTTTTGTGATGAATGCAGTCGTTTGCACCTTTCCCACATGTTTGAATAGAAAAAGGGGGAATTCTTTGCTGCCACTCTGTCACAGAATGAATGTCACATGTCCTGGGTGTAATTGTAATCCAGGCAGCAATTATGTCTCCTGTCATAACATTTTCAGTAAAGTTAATTGGATGTACAAATAGATAAATTTCCCTGTAAGGGATCAACCAAGTATATAAAAATTAAAAATTAAATTAAAAATTAAAATAATACAGCAGACAGACCCACCTTGTGATGTTGTTCGCTGCTCTGTCAGACCTTCGTGGCAACAGGTTCCAGGATCCTCTGGGGCTCTGACATCTCACTGCTCTTCAGCTTTAAAAGAGAAGAGACATATATCCCCAGAGGGGTGTGTGTGTGTGTGTGTATGTGTGTGTGTGTGTGGACCTGACAGTTCCTGAAAATGTCCTCACCTTCTAAAAAAAATGTCCTCAGCACCTACACACACTCTGAATGTGTCCTCATCTGGACCTAACCGGTTTTAGAGTGTTTGAGGTCAAATTGGCACAGGATGAGGCGTTCAGGGACAAATTAGATCCAAACAAAACTTTATAGTTTGCAGATATTTTAACAGATTTATTTCCAAGGTTTGCATTTCTTTCTTATTACATAAATGATAGGAACAGAGAGGTCAAGTCACACGAACACACCCACACTGTGTTCCTTATGATTATCTTTCTCATAGTTTGGTGGCATTCTCGTCTAAGGCTGCGTGGTCTCTCACCTTTCTCTGTGCGTGTTTCCACATTGTTTACCACCACATTTAAAATGCTCTTTGTGTTAGCTTCAATCCGAAGCTTCTGACTGCGCTGATGCTGTTTTAATATGTCTGTCTCTGGCGAGGCATTTCACTGTTATTGGCTCTGTACTTCCTGTAGAAACAGAATGGAGCTGCTTGCACTTTGATCTGATGTGATTTATTGAACGGCAGAAAAGAGCTTTTGTTTCTGTGCTGTGAGAATGATGTATTTTCAACAGGCTTTCTAATGCTTTGTCTGTGTTCCAGCTGTCTAGTCGACACCGGGGTTAGGACAGGTTTGTGTCAGTTTGCACGACCGGAAAAAAAGAAAATATGAGAAAAAGAACAAATATAAGTCAGAGTTAGAACAGGTTAGAACAAACATCTGCTTCAGACTCTTAGACAGAATCAAACACACATTTGGCCAACAAAAGTTGCAATTGTGCTTTTTATTTCTTGAATTTGACCTCATGATGGTGCTGTGATTTCACATCTGTTGTAACCTACTGACATGGTGACATGATCTTGCAGCACCTTGGTGTCATGGGAAAATGCAGAACAGAACTGCAACTTCCAAAAAGCTGATGGAAGATGTGAGTCTTTAGTGTGAGAATTATTCTGTGACATCTGTAATACCTCCATCTGAAAAGGGCTTACAACACCATTTTAATGTATGGCCCGATGTAATGAAGACCGAGAAGTGACACGAACATTCACGCTCACTGACAGCTGAACCATGTTTATTGATACCCTCTGTAGCTCTGTGGTGGTTCCAGGATTGCAGAAGGACACGCTGTAATCCAGTGTCCTGAACAGAATGTGACATTTTACTTTATAAGTGGCAGCTTCTGCAGTTTGATCTTGATCACTTCGATGACCTTTTTCAGAGCTGTCAAGGGCTCGTCAGCAGCAGCAAGAGGAGGAGGAGGAGGAAGAGGAGGGTTTCCTCTGCACCACCTGCTGATACTGCTGACGAAGGCGTTATATCCAAGTGTGAGGAGAAACCTGAGTCATTGAGAGGAAGAGAAGAATGATGCTTATAATCTCCTGCTTGTGATTCTTTTACAGTCAAACATCCCGCTAAAGTCGACAGAAAGATCCAGAGGTTTATAGGCAGCTCCTCTCTCTGCTCCTCTCTCCTTTACCCTCCTGCTTCCTGACACCTTTACCGTCTCTCTGTTCAGGTTGACTGTGTGTGACGAGGACAAGCTGACTCATAATGAGTTAATTGGGGAATCCCGGGTGCCACTGAAACGTGTGAAACCCAACCAGACAAAACACTTCCACACCTGCCTGGAGCATCCGCCACCGGTAACACACCAATGTCACTACTGTACATGTGAGGATGCACTGACTGTACTCAGTCTGGATAATACTGGCATGAATATATACACTTATATAATTATTTCTACTTTATCATCCAGAGAGTTTTATTGTTACTGTTACACTTAATCTGTATCGTGCACAACTAAAAGAACTTTTTAGTGGTAAACATTACGACTGGTTCAGCATGCAGAAATGTCCTTATCAGTGTTTTCAGGCACACTGAAAGCAGAGAGAGAGACACAAAACTACTGTTTACTGCAGCACAACACTGACTAACACAAAACACGAAAAACAAATCCTCCTCACTGTCTGTCTGTGTTTAACTCTGTCCTTCAGCTCCCTTCTCCCACTGCCATGGGTGAAGCCCTTCGAGGAATCTCCTGCTACTTAAGAGAGGTAAAGATCTTTCATCTCTGTAACTGTGCAGGAGCAGAACGAACCCCGAACGGTTCATAAAAAACCAACAGACTTGCGTCTCATGAGAGTCAGCACAAACAGTGTTCCCGCTCATGTTCATTGTAGATTCATGAGCATTAGTCCTGAGACTGAGGTTTGAAAATGGATTAAAACTCAAGCGCTGACTACTGTTTCCACACAATAAACTGGCTGAATTAATGACTGTAAATAAGGGATCAACCAGTCTAATAGCAGAAGATATAACAGATTCACTGTGGGAACACAAGTTTGGCCTTGAAGTTACATTAATTTCTAAATCTAATTCTGCAGTGTAAGGCCTTTGTGTGTAAATTAGTTCACTGGACAGAGTGTACAGAGTGATGTGAAGAGCAGCCTTCCATAATTTAGAATTTTAAATGTCCATTTTTTAACATTTCACACTTAAAATCACAAGTTGCAGTAATAATAATAATACATGAGATGCATCTCAATGTGTTCATGATGGAAAAATAGTTTTAAAAATATCTTTACCCTCAACTTTTACCTGTTTTTTAATGCCTTACATTCACTAGGTTTTTTTTATGCCAAATCAAATCAAAAACTTCACCAGGGGTGAAAGCAAAACAGCTCGGGGTGTCAGGGAGGCTCAAACCTCAGACTTCTGAGTGAAAATCCATCACTTTGTAACTACTCCCTCAATCCTTAAATACCTCCTAACAGAGACTGTGACAGCCTTATGGATTAGATGACAAATTGATCTGTGCTTGACATGACAGCAACAGGAAGTCAGCCTTGTGTGACAACATCATACAATTTTTGTGACAGTCCTTTTGTGCCACATTCTTTGAGAGTCTAGTCCTATGACTTTGTAATAAGTGGACTACAAAGTGGACTGCTGTTCAGCTTCAAATTCTCATCACAAGTTCCATCTCTTGCTTTTAAAGAATTTGTTTTGCACCTTTTGCTGAATAAAATCATATCTAATTGAACAGACCATCCCCAGATGCTATGAAACTCATGCCTTATTATACTTACAGCTCTCTATTGATGCTCGCTACTCCTTCTTGTCCTTAGTTACGCCTCGTTATCAATGTTAGTTACACCTCCTTCTTACTTGTTCCGCCTGCCTAAAATAGGTCTGCATCGCGTTTTAAACCGTGTGTAAGATTTGCATCAAATCCACGATGAGAGAGCAGAAATTCAATTGTTCCTTTCTTAACAAGGATGGTTGTCATGGCGAATAAGTCTCTACTGCATGACCCTTATGAATTAATGAACACAGGGAATCTACTTCCTCAATGTATGGAACCTGCGCTGTATAAGCCTCTGGAGTCAGAAAGGATTGTGCACCAAGAGTTTGGAGGAATTCAACTTTTAATGAATCTCTTTTTGTTTTGTTTTTTCGTTCTCTATATATTCTCTATATTTTTTTTATCCATCCAGTCAGGAAATACATGATTCAGTAATCTGCTCCTTCATCTGAGATTTAGCTAAAAAGAGCAAATGGAAATCTGCACGTGGAGGATCTGAGGATGGAGGATGAGAGCGGTTTTAGTGATACAATGATGACAAGTGGACACAAAATATCTGCAGACAAGTGGCTCTTGTTGTGCTTCCCTTTCAGCATCATCAAATACTCAGAGATTTCAGTTACAACGAGCCAGTTTAATCTTTCACTCAAGAAGCTTTTTTTTTTTCAAATTTTGTCCTGATTTATTTAAAATATTAAATCTAAGCACCAGAGATAAGCAGGATCAGATTTAGCATCAGAGAGATGCAGGGATGCAGTGATTATGACTCATTAGACAACCAAACACATTTAATCAGAGCAGGGACTAACCTAACACAACTAGTGATGTCTGTAATTAAAACTGCACAGACATGTTAAAATAAATAAATAAATTGTAGTATGCCGGGTTACAATACAAGCTGAAGCTTCACGGAGGTCATCATCAGATTCAGTGTCACTGATTCACTAATTCTACAACAACGAATTTATCTGCTTGTCCTAAAAATTGCAAACTCTTCTGTGTTGAGTGGGGATAATTCTGTCATATTTGCATGTCTTAATCAAGTTTTATTTTTGAGAAGTAGAAACAGGTTCTACAAAGACTGCTTCAATTTTCTGTCAGAACAAAATGTGGCAAAATGCAAATGAACCCCTTAAGCCCCAGGCTATTTTCTGAAATTTCCCACTGACAAAAACATCCCCAGTAACAGCCCCACAACTGTGAGGATAAACACAACCTCCAGCTCTATGGATCAGAAACAAAATGTGTCTTTATCTTCATTAGGTTTCATTAAAACTGTAAATGAGAGAAAAAAAAAACATGTTGGATTGTGTTAAAGTTGATTGCTTCAGTGCTCTGACTGGACCGATCATGTGACCCCACTGAATACAAAGACGCTAAATTGCATCTTAAAGCTTCAATTATTATGCTTGTAGCATTTGCATCTGTGTACAAAACAAGGACTGCTCCATGTTAGAGGTAGGAGGTAATGTTCCAAACAAAAATGCATCATTAAGAGCGGAATGGTAACATCTAAAACAGCAGCCTCAGATTTCATCCAACTGGCTCGGTTGATTTAAAAGGTTTGGAAAGCAGTGACAGCCTGGAGCAAAATTCCCACAAAGTGACTGCTGCTGTGACCCAAATCTAAATCCAGACACTCAGAATATCTCAAGAGATAATGCAGCATGCTCACACTTCGTTTAAAAAGATCCTTTTTTTTTTTTTCAATCTCTTGCTGCCCGATCCTTCAGATGCCCCCCCTCACATCTGACATCCTCAGACCATCACATCCAGCCCGGCACAAAGTGGAGGTCATTAGTCTTCTACAGTCTAACACATTCCTGCAGCTTGCTATTGCTGCTGCAGTGTGAACCTGAGTCAGGATTTAACCCAGGATTTGTTACTGTGAAGCAACAGGCTCTGTGTAGCTGCAGGTTATTAATTAGATTTTTTTCTGGGCACAGCAGCAGGTGATGTGATTTTACTGTGACGGTGACATATTCACTAAGAGGCCGTGGTAATCCAGAGATTGGCCAGCAAGTCACAGCCTCTGTAATCCAGATGTGGTCCAAGTGTGATTGTGGTCCATGGGACAAGTGTCACAAATGAAATGGTTGCTTCTGGTTTGTTTTCTCTCTGCAAAACCAAAACAATTATTATTATTATTATTTATTCTCAAAATTATCAACACGGAAACAGCTGAAAAAAAACACTGAAAATACGCATAGAAATATTAAAAACCAGCTTCAAATAACTCATTTATCTCCATTAAAATACAGGTAATCAAAAAACTTAAAATTAGAAGATTACTGGGCTTTCTGTTCTGTAGAAAACAATCTTTATTTGAAAACATGTATTTTCCTAAATCTGAAATACAAAATATCTAATTGCAAATAATCATTTGAGTTCAAATAATCAGAGGAGAGAGGAGAAAAAAAAAACACTCCACATTGATACTTCATTGATCCCAGTGGGGAAATTCAGGAGAAGAGAAGCTGCACAGTTCCAGCTGACCTTGTGCTCCTTTTCCTGCCTGTAAGTGTGAAATAGTGAACCAGAGTGCTGAGACCAGATCTGAGTTTCTGTCAAAAAAAAAAAAAGACTCACTGTGTCAAAAGTGACAGCAGGCAGGAGAGCATGAAACTGGACAAAAGAGGCATCTGGATGAAGAAAAGTGAGTGACAGCTGGAGGGAGGGAGATGGCAATGAGTCAGTGAGAGGACTTCAGGGGATGACATGACACTTTCTTGTGTCCTCAATAGTCTGTCGATCAGTAAACATTTTGAGCTGGAAGTCTGCTCCCTCGCTGCACTCACAGTTAAGGCTGAATAAAAAGTCACGTCACGTAGAGAAGCTTCCTCCGAACTTTACTCTGCAAGCTGGTGAAAATCCTTCTGAAGCTGTAAGATGCAGTCAGGCAAGAAAAGAAACGGCAAAAACTGCCTGGATTTGAATATTTCAGCTTGAGTCCGTCTACTCAAATTTTGGCGTGTTACATAAGTTTTCATCCATCTACACAGACCAGAACCACTTTTATTGAAAGGCTGTAAACATAAAACATCTCTGTAAGGATGGAGGTCTATGGGGATTCATTCAGTTTACGTGCCAGCCTCAATTGGCCACTAGAGGAACTGCAGGTTTTAGCACTTCATTTCTTGGTTACTTTGTCTGGGTTTGCATCAGTGTGTCATCTTCTCTGCAGACCTCTGGATCTCTGATGTTAGTTCAGTCTGATCAGCAGGCGGACTTCACAAAGATTATTGGCTGGAATATCACTTTAAACATCATTTTAGTTGCATAACATCGTCAAAGAACCACATTACAGCTCAGTCTGACACCTTAACAAACCTGCCTGCAGGATTTTAAGCACGTTGAAGTGTTTTCTTCAGCAGGCGTGCTGGAGGTCAGACACTGGCTGTGATGGTGGTTTATGCACATATTCAGTAAAAGTGACAGGAAAGAATGATCTGCAAGAGAAGAGGTTAAATGTGACCACCGCATTGTGACACGCAAATAGTGGATGTTGAAAAGGTCTCAGATTTGCTGGTGAATTGACTCATAAAATATTCATAATGCTGAGCAGCATCACGTGTGTCAGGCTCAGGTCACAGCAGCAGCCTCTTTAATATTGACAGACTTTAATGACAGCAGCTCTGTGTGACTGCTGATGATCATTGTTCATAAAGATAGAAGAGAAGTCACTGTGTTGTTGCCGTGTTGTGTTGATGTGAGTGACTGAGAAGTGCTGGGTCAGACTGGACGCAGCACAGAGAGTATTTGTGTCTATTTTCAGACATTCATTTGTAGCCTCACTGAAGCTTCTTGTCATCAGTTCTCTCCATGTGGGCACATAATGGTGGCAGATTGGAGTGAAACCTATTATCTGAATTAGTCCTCATTATATGCTCTCTAACTGGGATCATTTCCAGTGAATTAAACTGTCATGAGATGAAACTACTTCTCATTTTTCTAGACGACTCCAGGACCTCTTAAAGACCTCTGGGAGTCTCTGCGTGTCAGGTTAGAAAACGTCCTCTGTGACAGGACGCCCTCACATTCATCCCAGCAACCCTGAGGACGGGACTAGATTTTCTGTTATGAGCCACTGAGTCACTTCCTGTTACTGAACCACACTTCGACTCCTCCACAGGGATGAAGACTGATCTGTACCTTATAAAGGCACTGCGTGTCACTTACTAACTGCTTTGAAACAAATGGCTGTCAGACCTCAGACACACCGAATAAGCGCTGATATAACTAAAACTTCATCTGATTATATGCACCTTGTACTGAATTGAATGAGGTTCATTGTTCATTTTACTGGTGTCTGTTAACCATTTAATGGGATGATAACAGAGGAAGCAGGTGCTGTTGTTTTTAGTTCATTGTTTGTGTCTTCAAAAACTTTTAATCTGATTATCTTCATGAGAGAGGCTGTGTAGGAACACTTTAAGTTTTCATTTGAGTAAGGAATGTAATGGGGGAAATTGTTACATAACATCACCTGATATGATGCAATACTGGATCGTGAATTTATTTCTAAGTTGCCTGAATATAGTGCATGTAAATGTCAGTGTGGATATTCTTGTGCTGTTAACAGGTGGCTGCTGCACTTAAGATCAGTTACCTATGCGTCTTGTCATCGTCTTGTTTCTTTCACTCGTTTAGAGGAAAAATGAGACTTTGGGGTCTAATTCAACACTTTTAAAGATTCATGTGGTGTCTGTGATGCAGCCAGAGCTGAGCCTGTCTTTGTTTTTTTTTTTGTTTTTTTAGCCCGAAGCGAGCTCATTAGCTGGCTGCCTTCACCTACAGGTGTCTTAACAAAGACGGAGACACAGGAGGCTGTTATTGTTTTCAGCCAATTGACCCCTGCACAGCGACAAACAGGAGCTTTACTAAATGACTCACCTTCAGTCTTTTGTATGTGTGTGTGTGTGTAGGCTGATCCAGCAACACACACTCAGTGTTTCTGTGTGGATTACATGAGCTCTGTCCCTTTGACGTTTCTCTGCTCACACAGTGGAAATAAACAGTTTGACTGATTACAAATGTAATTAAAAGAATGAGTGCATTTCAGTTTCTGCTCTTCTAGGGCTTTTTCTTCCCTGACAAATAAAAAGTCTAATTAAACTAATTGATAGCAGCACAAAATATGTCTAATTAGCAGGCTCAGACAAAGAACATCAGTATTTATTACACATCACAATGTATTTAAGCCAAATAATGCCAGCTCTGTTGTTCATAATGAGACCAGAACAGCAACAAGATAAATGAAACAGAGGAGACACGCCCCTCTCTCTCCTGTCAATCAAACACGCTTTTTTTTTCTTTCTTTTTTTTTCAATTTTATATTAAAAGTCTTATTTTAAGATAAACCGAAAGCAATCTCTACCCCTCCTTTACTGCTGTCAGTTTTCAATTTCCTGCAAAACATGAAACTGCAGATTTTTAATCAAAGCTTTCTGTAGGAAAGCCACGGTCATCAGGAGGTCTGGATGAACCTCTGCACTGCAGCTCCCACTTGGTTTCACTCTGATGGTCAAGCTGTGCACTGGCTGTCTGTCAGCTGCTCACCTGGAACGTGAACCCACAGCCTGGTGACATTTCTTCTGGGAGAAGGACGTGCCATTGAAGTGTGGATTGTAGCAGATCTTCATTTCAGCCCGAGAGGTTACCTTTGTAAATGTTGCTGAGCTAATTCAGCTCAGGGTTCATCTACAAAGTGCAGCTCCCACCAATTGGAAGTGGGCGGAAAAGAAATCCTGCCAAGCTGTGCTGACTCCCGCTAAAAGCCATCGATCTGCTTATTTTCTGACCTTTAGTTTCTTTTCTTAGCTGCAGTTTTTGTGGCAGATGGTGACTGGAGTTGAATATCAACTGAAATTGTAGGAAGCCATTTATACAAATGATTTGATCTGATTTTTATCCTTTGTCTTACATTTGAGCAGATCAGAACAAAGTCTTTTGTCTTTTCTCGGGCATAATGAAAGGTCAGTGTGGATGATGTGCAGGTGAAACTGTGAGCTCACACTCACACTACCTATAATGAGCACTGGTGGAGTGATAGAGTGAACCTCTAATAAAGACAGGAAACCTCACCCTCGGATAAGGGGGGAGGGTGGGTGAGACAAAGATGGAGGATTTAACTATCGATCTTCTCACCCTCTGCTGTGCAGCGATCAGAGAGATCAAATTGAAGACGTGCAGTGAGATGAGTTTTAATGAACCGCAGTGAGGTGCGGGTGTCTTTTTGACCTTCAGTTCTTGTCTTTGTGGTCACATGAAGTCTTCTCTGTGGGAATATTCTGCGGATGAAGAAAAAAAATACTTCAAGGGAGAAAATGGGATTAAGTGTGAACTCAACAGGATTTGACTCCCACAAACTGCAGGTCTGTTTTTAGATGAGGCTAAAAGCAGATATGATGTATTATCCAATAGTAGCTGTGAGCCGTGCCAGCAGCCCCACACTCTTAATGTGCTCTTTATTCTTGGCTTGTTTTGACCACATCAAACTGTGGTGAAATCATCTCAAGTGGCAATTTTTACTCTTGTATAGAAACACCCACAAGGAGACAGATTCAGTATAATTTTACCAGAATATTCAGAAATGTTCTGTGTGTGATTTCTCTGTGGATGATGTGCTGGACAGGAGTTTGAAGTTCACAGGGGTCACCTGTGGGAGCCGGCGCGAAAAGTTGGAAGCAAAAAAAGACAGCTGAAACAAACAAACTATGTCAGATAGATATTAAAGTATTTTTGCCATCATTGATTTTCTGCTGCTTCTATCATCTAAAACATGATTCTGAAATGTCGTGATAAACAGGACCAAAGCTGGTTGATTTACTTTTCTCTTTTGTCTTTCTCATTAAAGGACTTAAATTAATGATCAAGCTACTGAAATATCTGACAAAATTAATTAAAAACTAAAAATAATCT
>JAVQJX010045952.1:0-14574 GCA_036025115.1 Ambassis agassizii
AAACTGTTTTCATAATAGAACAGATTACAAAACATCATAGTCTATTAATAGATTTCTTTTAAAGATACATTGCAGCAATCTAGTGTTGCACAAAGCAGCAGAGACTGAACTATCCTCCATTTTGATGCCTTAAAAGTGCATCCTTATTATACAGTTACAACTTTTATTCTCATCCTCCACATTGGTCAAAACTAAATTCAGCTTCATGTCAATAATTCCTCAGATACTGCTAGAATTTAAAAAAAAATTTTTTTTGTAAAATTTGATAAAGGCAGAGAAGATGCTATGTGGGCTGAAATGTATGCTCTATGGTCACTAAAATATGTGCTTGTTATTTAATAAAAGACAGACAAGAGTAAAAAACATGCATGTAAGGGTTGAGTAATGAAAGAGACATCTGCTTTCTCGCTGATAAACAGCAGCTCTGTTCAATGAAAGACAGTTCAAAGTGTTAACTCAGCAGAGGCCTCATGTCTCCAGACTGTAAACGTTGGTTTGTCGCTGATAATCACATCCCTGCCTGTACACATGCAGAGATGTGTGCAGCGTGTAGTCGCTGTTAGCAAGCTCACTGCTCTCTGCCCTACAACAAGACAGCAAGTCCGGTGTCTGACTGGCTGAGTTTTAATCCTGCAGATTAATACTAATGCCACGGCAAAGAAGGCAGAAAGACGATTAAAATGTCACTGGATAACCTCTCCACAACCCAAACAGTAACAGCTCCAAATACACAGACCATTATATCACCCACAGTACCTGGTACTGGATGACGCCTCTGCACCTCCCTCACAGAATAGAGATGTGAAAAAGTCAGGACTGCTGGAGGGAAGGGAGTGCAATTGCGTGAGGACTGCTAGTTAATAGGTCTAGACCTCCAGTGTAGACTGATAGGACAGACAGACAAGCCTAACTACTCCAGGGGATAGAAAAAAAAACAAACACACTATGTCCACAGATTTTTATTTCAATTAAGAAACTTCACGATAATCTATTATTATTAATGTTTCCTATAGTATCAAGCATTGTAACATTCATATGCCAGTAAATTAATCAATCAGTCCAACAAGTATTCAGTTTGTGCAAAATAAGTAAATAAAACTAAATAAAAAACCTGGCTTCAACTCTCACTTTAATCTTGGCATGTGGTTACCCAGAACTTCTTCTCTGCCTTTGACATTACTGCCCCAGAGATGTCACAGAGTTTGTCATTTGGACACTTCTGACTGTTACAATCACCAGCAGCAAGTTGCCAGTTAGTAAATCTCACCTCACGTCTGTTTACATTTCCACATCTACTTATCTAATTACCTAATTATATATTTTGCTATTCAGGCACCACTTCAGTCAGATTACTTTATTACTACCAGAAAGTTGCTTAATTTGCTGTACTTGCCTTTAACTCTTTCCATCATTGGCTCGCTTCATCCTCATATCATAAAGCTGTTTTCATTTGTGGTCCACAGTTCATCATTTAACACAGTTTACACAGTTTACCTGCAATTAACCTGCAACAGAATGCCAAATCTCCTCACTGATCCCACAAATCTCACTCATTTTGAGCAACTGAAGTCTTGCACCGTCCTACAGGGTTGCAGCTCATTTTTAGTGTTTCAGATGATTTTTATACTATTCTTAAACAAAATCACACAATTAATTTGAAACGCTATAACAACCAGCACAGTAACTCTGCTAATGTCAGCCATAAACAAATTAGCCACCAATAAGCTGTAGAGGGCTGGTCATGTTTTAGAGCAGGACATTGGTCAGCAAAGCTGCGGTTTGTGCCACGGTGCTTTCGTAGTGTTACCCGAGCCACGTGAACACATGTCCCCTTGAGCAGCTAGTAGAGAGGGGGGCAGGTGGCAGGTTTATTTGGAAAGATGAAAATGGGATGAATACCAGAGGTTAAGAGGTGTGAGGGGAAGGGATAGGGCGGGGGGGATTCAGGGGAGGAGGCAATAAAAACTGTGAGAGGGCGAGGTGAAGTTAGGGTCACTGTTCACTCAGGGTCCCATGTGATGTCATTTCACCAACACAGTATATGTCCTGAGAAACTGTTCAGGAGCTAATTGGTTGAACCGAGGTAATAAATCCTGCTGAAATTTATAGATACCGTTCTGGTCTTTCTGTTGAAAAGCTGCCTGGTCACTAGGTTAGAAAACCTAGGCTTGTTAGGCCACAATTCTGACCACTTAAACAATGAGACACAATTAAAACAAGTATAGACACCCGAGTTGGCTTTCTTTTGTTTAATTTAACTTTGAACTTCAGATTTAGCCAGGGCCCATTCACTTAGGCGGGAAATAGGGTAAGAATAAAAGAACTCACATTAAAGAGCAATGAGGAGCCTTGACGTAACTGAAGAGAATTACAGC
The DNA here is from genome assembly GCA_036025115.1 of Ambassis agassizii. Classification (NCBI taxonomy): domain Eukaryota; kingdom Metazoa; phylum Chordata; class Actinopteri; family Ambassidae; genus Ambassis; species Ambassis agassizii. Next base: position 2,376 of record JAVQJX010045952.1, read on the forward strand.
TTCAAGAAAAAAAATACAAGAAAGCCAGCAGGTTTTTATAAGTGCCCAACCAATTAACTGTCAACCCATTTTCAAAACAGCATCAGGAGTTATGGCCTCTGAAAATGTTCTGCTCCTGCTGGCGGAGTAATAATCTGGCTCAAATGTACGACAGCCTCACAGTGTGAGAATGTGTATACAGTAATATTTGACAGAGATCAAATAGCATTTCACTTGTTTCCACTTGTTCAAGGAATTGTCTGTAAGGGAAATAGGGGATAAAACACCCACAACATCCGTTCCTAAGATCACGCATTCCATCCTTAAACACTGGTTTTGTTTCCCTCCTCCGTTCATAGGAAAACATATCTGCTTACAGAAGTAATTAGGTGAGAGGGCTCCAGCCTCACAGCTTCCATAAAACGAATATGAGCGCTCTAAAATGGAGGGCTGAAAGGGGTGGGTGGTGGACCGCAGCACCTCATGAATTCTACAATTTGCCGTCTGTTTCTTCACTCTGAAAAATTCTTGGAAATGTCTTTTCCTGGATGATTTTATTGCACAAGAGCCTGTGTTTTTCTCCATGGCAACCACATAACACTAGAGCCCAACTAAGCTCTGACTCAACAAACAGAACTCCACAAAATACTCATTTCAGCGCCAGGGTTTTCCCCCCCTCGACCAGCTCTCCTGCAAAACCCAACCCTGAGATGGCTTTAAAAACAGCGGCTGAATGATCACGCTGACCATGAATGAAAGATTAATCAGGCCACATATGTGACATGCTAACGAAAATATGTGCAGCAAAAGAATGACCTCACTGACGAGCCTCAGGTGTTGAATGGGCTCAGGCTCTTTGTGGACCAGAGCCATGTTGAATTCAGTACAGTAGGACAGGCAGCAGCTGGGCACTGTTAACCTGCGGGAGGGTCGCTTAAAGCACCAGCAGGTTCAGAACAAATACACCGGACTGAGCATTACATAAAAGTCTGTCTCTCTCTTGGTGGGCTGAGCTGGAAGGATACAGGCGCTTCGCGGCTCTGATGTAGCTGCTAAAGGGGCTGGCTGGACAGGGATTAGTGTTGCAGGCGGGTAGAGACCTGAGGGGAACTCATGATGTATGTAACTATGTAATCTCCATGGTCTTTACCAGGAAAGTAAATCTCTACGACAGCAGAGGCGCTGCAAACTTGTGCTGCAAAATGGGGCTTAAAATGTATCCAGTGTCATTTACTGTAAAGACACAGTTACTGGACTGAAGGAGATGTCGTCCTCCCACCACCTGTCCTTCAATTATACTCATCACTTAGCACGCCAGGAGAGGATTTAGTTCACTGCTTTTTCATTGGTGAACCGTCAACCTTCTTGTCTTGACTAGTTAAGACCATTCCTAAGAAAACAGGACATGTCTGCTAAATTGTAACTCAAGACAACAGTGAGCTACACCACGGTTTCAGCTGCTGTTGAGCAGCTGTAAGGCTATTAGCGTGTGTGGTTTCTTCTTGGTCTTCCGCGGCTTTCAGAGGCTTCAACCTTACAAAAACACAGAATCAAACAAAATTATCCTTTATTTGTTGTATATAAGGTCATTGCAAAGGGGCATGGGAGGCTGCCAAGTTTTCTCTTTGCCTCTCCCGTCTACTTAATAGTGAACACAGACGAGTATGCCACAGGGAGGGGAGGCCCTACACAGGAACTCAATAATAACTTTCAGCAGTCTAGCCAGGAGGCTTGAAGCCCAGACTGCGGCTCTTCCCTCTTGTCCTCATTCCTCCCTCCGCATAGCCCCACGCTCCTCCCTTCACCCCCCTCCTCCTCCTCCTCCTCATCGTCCTCCTCCTCCTGCTGGCCTGCGTCTGCTCCACAGGACTGATGCATTCTGCAGACAGGCCAGCGCTCTTAAAGAGACACAGGCCACATTTTTATCCCCTGAATCACTGCAGTGGACGGAACCACTAAGCAAGAGCAGAGTCCCTCATTACCAGCCTCTCCAACAAGGGCCAGTGCTTTATTTCACTCCTTTTCTCAATGCCTGAGACACTGACATGACGAAAAACGTGAGCCAATAAACGGGCAGAAGAATGTGGAGAGGCTCTCAGTGAATGTCTGGCTGGATTCTTTCATGGCGGCTGCTTTAGAAGGTGCCTTTGAAGCTTGCTTTAAAGTTTGTCAAGTGCAATCAATGTTCTTGGCAATGAAAGTATATTTAATATCATTGTCATGGTAATTATTGCAGACACTCCAATCAATCTAATAATAAGGGCTTTGGAATGGCAGTGATGCCACTCAGGGCACTGCTATATAAAGTCTATTGTTACACTAGATTACAGTGTGTTGTCTGTCTCAGAGTGTAGCATAGAAACGACAGCAACAAACAATTACTGCGGATAAGATTTCGGAATAATTGACTGATTGTCATCAAATGTCCTGTTTGTTTTTTACCGCTTTAATGTTGGGTAAGATTCATGGTTGTAATCAGATAAATAGATTAGTAATCAAATTAAAGCAAATAGTTGATTTTTTAAACCACTAAAAAGCAATTTTAACCATGCAGCCACTTTTGCTCCCTTTATTTTTCTTTTTTTACCAAGTTTGTCCTCCATATTTGAAACGCTGTCAATAAATCCATCACTATGTGATAAAGTGAGAAAGCAGCAGATTCTTTTTATCTCAATAAGGGAGAAATCCCTACCTTACACTTACTTTTTGTGTTTTATGAGCATAAACAATGTGTGACTGTGCAGAGCAATGTTGAGAGCCACATACCACGGCAAGGAAACGATTAAAAATTTAATAGAGTTGAGCGACACAGAAACCTACAAGGGTGTGCCTGCCAAACACGCACTCATTCTTTTGCTGTCAGCACTTTTCTTCTTCTCATATACAGCCTGTGTGAAGTGGCAGAGGGTCTGAAAACCCAACCCACTCTGGCAATATAAAGAGGCCAATATGACTAATTTATATAATAAGCACATTGGCTTTTCCTCCTGTCTTTAATGAGAGGGTTCATGCATGCAGTGAAAGTGGAAAGGACTGACAAAGAAGCCCCAAGTATCCTGAAGGGGCTGAAGGGTTAACACATCTCAGCTGCAGCATAACAACAAATGAAATCTCTATGGGAGGTATCAGTGCCAGAGTCAGCAAAGCAGCACAGTCCTCTGCAATGATAACCCCATTCTGGAAAACCTATAAGGCTGAGCATCCAGCTTCAGATGGCCGAGACAGCGCCAGCTCAAGCTCTTAAAAACTGGGAAAGAAACGAGATTCTCAGGAGTGTCTTCACCGCTGAAAACTCCAAACTCCAATCACACTCCAGCGTTTTCATGGCTTAACAATGTTGTTATTCCCACTTTAGTCAGATGTGCAAACAGAATAAAGCCACCAGCTGACTGTGAGGCCGTTTCTGGACAAAAGGGACAGACTGGATGTGCAGTCGCACAAAACAACTTACAGTTTGTTACTCTGTATTTTGCAGGGTGCTTCGAGAGGGTGACGCATACCCAAACAACACCAAGCCATTGAATCAGCAGTGTTTACGCAGCCACATAATTCTGCACCATCTGTACATTTCAGGTCTGATGTTCTGCGTAGCATAACATGCTGAGCTACAGTCCCATAAATTAAAACACAAATCCCTCCTGCCCAGAATATATCTTTATGCAAGGCAATGATAACAACTTCACAGTGACGTCCTCTCCTTTGCCCTCGAACTCTGAACCAACTGTCACCTCCTTCACCTTACAAGGCAGATGCAAGAGGAAAAAAGGCAATGAACTTCTGACCTGTCATTCAGACTGCAGAGGAAGCTTTGCTGCTTGGGGGCAACCAGAGTCCACCAACCACTCTGTCTCTCCTCCGCCCCTCCATGTCTCACCCTACCATCCCATAAAGCCTCACTAAAAACCCCCTGCTCCCCCTTTTATGGCTGCCAGATGGCAGGGAGGCCTCCTTGCCTCTGGACTTGCCTCTCTAGTCTAGTAAAACCAGTTGACCTCAGTAACATAAAAACTGCTATTTATGAAAAGGCTTGGAACAAAACACACAAACATCCTGCCACTGAAACAATCCAATGCCATCTCATCTCCCAGAGAGCCCTTTTACAAGATGAGACTAGGATATGTGTGGACACTGGGGTAGTGGTGAAGTCCAGATGTAGTGACTACACCCAGGTACGTTTTTTTTTTTTTCTGTGTGTGTGAAGGGGTTTTATTTGCGTGCCTTGGGTGTGAGCACAGGACTTTGGCAGCGTCTAAAATTCTCCCTGAGAAACAGAGAAGCAAAACAAACAGAGCTGTCTGCATTCAGGTCGAAGCTGAACCTCAGAACCACAGTCTGGCCTGCGGTTCACAACATTCTGTTCCAGCACTGACTTCACCTAAAACAAACACTCTCAAGACCCGTCCACCTCAGCCAGAGGGAGAGGAGTCTGAGGAAAAGTTTAGATTTGAACTCCATTAACAAATCCCCTCCCCTCTCCTTCTCCCTCTCTCACACAGCTACTTCTCTGACCGATGTTTTCACCAAGTGCTGGGCAAACTCAAATCTTTTCACTCACTTGTCACTTGTGTAGGAGTTCTGCCCTTTGACGGCATGCTCGGACTGAGTCCAATGTTGAGGAGTGAGCCAAGTTGGGTGGGAAAGAGGGTTAAAAGGGCACAGATCGCCCTCGTTATAAAAGAGCAGTATAATCAATAGCTTCCTTTTTTCTGCAAATCAATTTAAGTGATTATCTGGTCTTTCAATAACAACTCCACCCTCCCACCCAGCGTTTCTGATCACCTAAGATGCTCCTTCATTTTTTCTTCTTCCTTTATTTGTTCTACCAGTTGGATTCTACCATTTATGTCCTGCAATTCAACCTGACCTCCAGGCAACCCCTGGCATGGCTGCCTAAGCCATTAGGTTAGCTGTGTCTGCAGGTTATTAGTGTGATAAAACTTTACTGTCCCTCCAGCCACTCTGCACGGCCGCTGTTTAACGCCTCTGAGGAGTGTGTCTATGGGACCTTTTACACATTACACTGGCCACAAGGGCATATGGTCAGTGAGCACAAATATACCTCAGAGCGTTTTATCCAAATGAGGGCAACAAAAAGAATGCAAGAAGCAAACCAGCCTACTTTAAAGTCAGGATGATGAATCAAACTAGAGCATCCCCTATGCGTTGGCTTTGTGGAAATATGTAGACAAGAGGGCTTAGGGGGGTGGTGGTTGTCTGTGCTATGTTTTCTCCTGTGCAGCAGAAGTTGTGGGCAGCCAAGCTAACTGCAGCCTCAGCACTTCTCTCCATATTCTCCATTTTCAAGCCAAGAGAGAGAACAAAGGCAAAGCGCTAAGCTGCTGCAGAGGTAATGAGGACAGAGGCATGCAGCACAGGAGTGTGTGCCCTCAATAATGAGTGCTGCTGCAGTATATGATGGAGTCCTGTTGGACAGCAGGAATAAAAATCCATGCAGCTGCTGGGAGCAGCCACTCTGCCTGCTCGTAGTCTGCCCACAGACAGCAGTATAACTGACTGACTGTAGCCCACCCCTTTTTATGCTGCAGCTCTGTCTACCACAAAATGGAAACCACAGTGTGACTGGAATTTGCTTGGAGACACATTGAGATCCGTGTAGCGAGGCAGTAAAACTCCATTTATACTGTTAATTCCACTGAGATTCTTTAGCAGCAAATGATCTCAGCTTTTTTTTTTTTTTTAAACTGTTAAAGTCATTGCAAATAGAACAGTAGTTTCATGGCTTTACAGCCAAACAAAAGACTGGTAGGTGGCTTGAAAGATGCATTGTCAAAAAAATCAACCAAAATGTGTGAGAAGGCAGAGCCGTGTTTTCATTAAGGACACAAGCTCGTCACTGAGAATGACAAACACTGTGAGCTGTGCTGTGAAATATTTGAAGAATAGTGTAACAGAGGAAATCCACTCTACTCTAAAGGAGAATCCCAGTTAAAGTGGAGGATGCACCCTTTATGCTGAGCCTGTGCCAAAGTCTGTACCCAACTCTCCCTCTGTATGCCAGTTGGAATCAATAATTAAGTAGGAAAAAGTGTGCAAGCGGAAGAATTTTATAGCAGAAATAAAACTTGGAACTCCAAAAGGAGTTTTCCAGAGTTGGTGTTCATTATGCAAATCCTAACAGTGCTTGGTCATTTGTTTTTGTTGTTTCAAAACATCAAAGATGGCTTGTTCAGCTCTGTTCTTCCAGGCAGAGCTGGCTAAACTAAGCACCATGTATACAAAACAAGCTTGAAAAAAGTTACTAATTATAGTCTTTATTTTTTATTAGTTATTTTTATGGGTAAATATAAGTTTTCTAGCATTATTTAGCACAAATGTCTTTAATTTTGAAGTTGGAGGCATTCCACAGAGAGGCCATTTTGGCAGTTCTTGGCTGTAAAGCTGTGTCAGTGCTGGTCCATGCCAGCCCCACCCCATTAAGGCCGAGCCCTGCACATCATGTGTTTCCACTTTACCGATAGGGTGGAAATGACCTCAACGCAGTAAAAGATGACAGGGGTGCTAGCGCTGTTCACCAGATGTGAGCAGAAAAAGAGAGAGAAAAAGGAGGAGGAGGAGGAAGGGGAGAGAAAACCATTCGCCTGAAGAATTTACTGCAAACCCCTGAGGAGCCCTGTGATTGAGGGTTCAAGTCGAGCTCCAGAGGCTCCTGGTGTATCTCAGCGGCACTCAGGGAGTACATATACCCGCCTTGCCTAGCCAAACACAAAACTACATACAGACACGCATGCATGTGGTCACACATGTACGCATACGCGTGTACATCTCAAAAAACTCCACTGTCATTCCACTGCACCTGCTAGGAACACAAAAGCCACTTCCTCCCACTGTGTCCGGCCAAGCCCCTTTATCCTATTTAGTGCAGCCTGCACCACAACAAAGGCAGAGAAATTAGGGACTTGCGTTGATGATAGGGCGACTAATCTTTTTGGAGGGACTCATTATATCTGCAGCGTGTACAGTTCAGCAGCTGAAAGGGGTGAATTAAATGTGGACATGCAGAGATGGGCGTCTTTGTGAAGACGGCTACACCAACAATGCCCTGTTATTACCCTGGAATAATTCATACATTCCATATGGGACAGATGCTCGGACCAGACTATCATTTGATTCAACACAACAACAATCTACTAATACAAGGTCACAAGTGAACTGATTCTTATCAAAGTATCTTTGTGTTAAGGACATATTTCTCAGAAGTCTGTGTTTTCTCCAGGCCTCTTTTGAGTAAAGGGCTTCATAAAATCATGAAAGTTGACGTGACCTTGCACTAAAACACACACTCCTGTTCAGCAGATTATGGCTGTTGGCGCCATAAGGAGGGATGACTACTTAGTTTTGATGATAATCTGAAAAGCAGCTTGACGTTTTTTAAGATGATGTGTGCATTAGCTCTTCTCTTGACATCAGCCATACACTGCTTAAGACACAAGGCTTATAATAGTCCCCTCATTATAGGATAAAGGGTGGGCCTGCTCTATTTCAGGCCATGCCTGTCTGTGTCTGCGCTCGTCGACTGCCTGGAAATACAGCCAGACACTTGTCAACGCCACAAGCGCAAAGGGAAGCAGGCTGCCCTACTAGGCACAGTGCAAGGCAATCTTGCAACTATTAGACACCTGCAAAAAGAAAAGAGGGGTGTGAGAAGGTGCCAGCATGTGAGATCATCTTTTTACGGCTGTCTATTTGAATGTAGACTCTACCCTGTTAATACAGAAAGAAAGAGCAGAAAGTGAGAGCTGGGTGGGGCAGATGGCCATCTCTTTAGCAAACATACAGTACAATGTGCTTCTGAATGAGGTAGTAAACAAGAATAGTAAGGTCAAATGGTCCACCTGACCAGATGATGCTGTGGCAAAGAGTGAAGGATCCTGAGGTGAGCGTAATACTGAATAAATAACAGTCCCTCCTCACTGCAATAGAGTCTGCTAGGACAGCTGTGCTGAATTCATTTGATACGGGTGCCTGCTGACAATGCTGCATTGCTCAGTCTCTGCAAGAAAGCATGTTGAGCTAGTTTGAGGAGCACATGGGGGCTTGCAGCTTTTCAGTGAAGACCAATTGTTCTGCTGTACCAACCCCTACAAAAAGCCAAGGTAAGAGAAATAAACCTTCATGGGTCGGTTCAGTATTTGCAGATCAGCAACGAGAAAGACCTTTATATAAGAAGCAATGTTCTGGTGGTGCAGCACAGGATACGTGAAATGATAGCCACCTGTAAAAGCACACAGCAAGATAGGAGCGAGCCAAAAATGTGGATCCCACTCATTTGTTCATTTAGTGGGCTCTTGAAACGATCATAGAGGATGGCTATGAGGTCATCCTGACAAAGCAGGACTACATCTATCTATCTATCCATCCATCCATCCATCTACTGTATCTAGACAAGCAGCCCTCACACCCTCACAGTGATACATGTGCCGCATACTTTATGTAGGCCAGTCTGAATACAGACTGATACAGCCTGTGCTCACTACAGTGGAGGTGGAGATCTAAGTATAATGCAGTGTGAGGGGGAGTGCAGTAGGAGATCTCTGTGGAAGAGGAGGAGAGCCTGTGTCGTTCTTTTTGTGTGTGTGTGTGTGTGTGTGTGTCCTATAGGGTCGAGGAGGTGTCAAACTGAGGAGGTGAGGTATGATGATGTGGCAGAGGAGGTGTCAGTCAAGGAGGCCTCGGTGATGGAGAGGGGAGCTTTGCACGGTGCTGACCTGTGGGAGAAGTGCATGTGATGCAGAGTGGAGGAGGAGGAGGAGAAAGGAAGTCAGTGGGGGTGGTGGTGGAGCAGAGAGAGCTGTCGAGTCACAACGCAGAGGTCACAATGAAAGAGGATGGGCTATGAATGGAGGAGTGTGAGGTCTCTGTACAGTAAGAGGTCTCTGCACTGTGAGTCTGTGTGTGTGTGTGTGTGCTCTGGTGCGCTTCTTTGAGCCCACCAGCCAGAGAGCACGAAGTTCTTATTTAGCACAGGAAGAGCAGCTCTGCTTAGCAACCACATGCGTCCTCCAATCACAAGCGTACGGAAGAGACTCTGACTGAGGATGAGTCCTTTCTGAGAATGTGTGGAGTCTGATGGAGGCCTCAAAATGTTGTGGTCCATGCTTGCCCACACACACGAACATACACACAACAGGTCTGGAATGCAAACCAATTTTCCCAGAAGTGAAGTCTGAAGCTTTTGTGTCACCAGCATGCAGCAACAAAAGCACAATCACAGCCCTCTGTGTCTCCCGTGCCTTCACTGTCTTCTGAATTCAGCAGAGAATTCAAAGTTAATCTAAACCATCCTAATCCTAAAATAAATTATGCATATCCCAAAGAGCAAGAGAGTCGTGTAAATCCCTAAAACATTCATTCTCTTTTTTTTCCCCCGCAGCCGCAGCACATGGCACTGACTGTACAACAACTTGGCACTGCATCAGTTGCAAGTGAACCAATAGCAGCCCCCGATTGTGATCTGCTAGCCATCGAAACAGGAGGCACGAACAAGATTTGGACCAAATGCTGTCTGAACACTGAGCAGTCTGTTTGGTTTAGCTGTGTGAGCTAATCCTCCTGATAGCTTTGAAGGTGGTCGGTGGGCGGATTGTAGGCGAGAACAGCATGCCGATTTGTCATATGGCACCAGCAGGGCCTACTTCTGCTCTGGCTGGAGCTCCATTAGCACATCTCCAATGTGGTCTAACAGTTCTGTAGCTTAGAGTTGCGGGTCAATGAAGAGAGACCAGAGAGAAAATTTAAGGGGATAAATATTGCAGTCATGTTTGTGTCTGTATTGGCTGAAGAAGTCTCATCAGACAAGCACTTGAATTGGAATCTGTAGCTGTATTGTTGGTTTCTCTGTGTAATGTACTCTCTGTAGTATATCTAATTCATGCTCTAATTACAAAATTCCAGAGGGACTGGGCTATAAATTGTGAGGATGCATTGAGTTGGCCAGAGGAGGAGGAGGAAGAGGAGGAGGAGGAGAAAGTCCATGGTTGAGTCTGTCTGTGTTGCTGAAAATGCTGCCCAGAGAAGATGACGGTTTTGATGTGAACTAGGGTCTCTGCATTCCAGGAGTTATGTGGGATTATCAGAGTTTAAACCCCCCTGACTGCAGCAGCTTAGTAGCTCAGCCAGCAGCAGATGCAGACTCCAGGATTTCCTGTCTCTGCACCAGATGGGCCTGACTCTTAATCACAGAGCTGGAAATCAGGAGGTGATCGAGGAGGAATTGATGATGATTGTGGAATAACACTAACTCAATACAGGCATCTGTTCTGCCACTAACGGGCCGACTGACTGGCTTGTTGACTGCAGTCACAGCCAGTGCTCATCTCCTCCCCCGTCTCATCATCACTGATCAGCACTAATCATCTTCCTCCCTCATTCAACGTCTTATACAAGAAGCCTTTCACACATTAGTACTGCTGTGTCATCGAGGTTCAGAGAAAAACTACACATGTAACACTCAAATACAGAAAAAGGATTAACCTTCATAATTTGTCTCTTTTTAATCTTGCTGTTTTACAACACTTGTAGTTGCCATAACAGCCACACACACACTGTGTTATGCCAAACACACCACAGTGAGTATTAGAATATTTACATGTACTACAGCCCTTCAGTATTGGTACATCAAGGCAAATGAAAACCATAAAATTACAAAACATTGTGCTAACTGTTGTGGCTAATTCTGACAGGCAGTACACACCCCATGTTAGTAGGAAACACTGACCAACAGTATCCAAAAATGGAGGGGAGATACCGCCACTGTGTACCCCCACCTTTATCTGCATCCAAATAATTACATGAATATCTTTGAGGTTTTGTTAAAGCTAAACTATCATGGAGGAATAAACAAATAACAATATTGCTGTATTGTTATCGTGAAATCTTTGCACCATGCCAAATAAATAATCAAACCTTAGGAGAACAGATGTTTGTAAAACAATATCATGATGTAATTGTATAGTCTCAATAAGATTCGGCTGAGAGTCCATTAATGATAATATTGAATTATTTTTCCAGCCTTATCTCTATCAGACATGGTGACACCACCGCAGGCTCCAACCTGTCTTTGAGTACATAACCAGGAAAAGCAGCAACATAAGCAAACTCATGAGCGTGGATTTCTCACCCTGGGGGTGGCTGGAGGTTACAGACCTGTCCACACTGCACCCAAAGAAACAAGGCACTAACAAAGAGAGGCTGCTGCACTTCACAGCCTCTGAAAGCCAGGCCCTCAAACAAAGGAGGCGGCAGGTCTTTAGCACACAGCTGACACCCTTTTAACATGGGGTCATCCCTGCCAGAATGGAGGCCACAACCCCTGGGAGCTCCTGACACCCCTTTGCCTTGACATGCCGCCCCTACTCCAGCCAAAACGCTCTGGCCAGGAGGTCTTCTGAAGAGAAGACTCAGGCGACTGCTCTCAAAAGAGTGAAGTTTCCAAGCAAAGTACAAGAAGTTAAACAAAACAGACAAACTTTGTGTTATATTTCCTGCACCAGGAGGGAAATTGGGATACATGCAAAACCTGCAATAAAAGCATCTCGCTCTTCATGCTTCTCTGGGTGACATGGGTGGGTGTATTGGGTATTAGCTGGCTGGGTCAGACAGGCCCATCAACGATGCATCATGTCAGCCTTCAGTGCTTCCCAGAGGTCAGCAGACAGATGGGAATGGAAATGAGCCGGCAGTGAGCTCATTTTAATCTGCCTTACACAGCTGATCCAGTCATTACACTTGCCTGTTTACATGCAAACACATATCGTATACTCACTATACATCAAGACACCCACACATACAGTAAAAACACAGTTAGCAGTTAATAAAGGAGGTAGAGTCATTCTTCCTCCATTCATTCATTCTTTATTTTAAAAAAAAAACAGCTAATAATAATAAAAATACACACACACACTGGCTTTCGCGCACACTTTGGTTTGGTCCAGGTTTGAGGTTAATTGCATCGAGCGAGGAGAACAATGGGATGAGAAATGGCATAAATTGGCCTCAGTTGACTGGTTTTAATATCCATTCCATTAAGGAGGGTCTACACAGTTCTCCAGAGTCTCCTTTAACTCTCCACTCACTCAGATGATTGATCGTATTGCCCACACTTCTTAAGGATTTTTTTTACAGTTAATGCTCAGAAGTATTTGACTTTGGCCTCAAGTTTTTTTCAATTATAATCCTCTTTCTGTGAGATTTCCATGCTAAT